>LUCM01005051.1:110056-148559 GCA_008360955.1 Fasciolopsis buskii | reverse complement strand
GTGAATCTGATAGCACTCATTTCGTTCATAATATCACGTGATATCGCGAACTGTCATACCTGTCGCGAGCATATTATTTCGTGTGTTTTGGTGATTACTGACTGTTAGGCAAGCCACATATCGATCGTCCACTCGCGTTTTCATTTCTGTGGAGTGAGCTCGAGTCGTTCGGACGCGCTACACTTACAGCCATACCTGACTTGATTTGTGATTCACCCCTACGGTCAGTTATCCGCGACTTCGTTTCCAATGCGAGTGGTCCTCTGGATAGTCACTCAACGTCTACCTGATTGCACAACTGCTGCATTCTTCATGGAAGTTATCCGACCGGGTCGCGAAGCAGCAAGCTCTCAAAAGTTTGCTTAACTTAATCATATGATATTATATCAATCTTTTACGGATTTGCTCGACTGTCGAACACCAGCTTAGCGATAATCTTTCTCTCGGTAGGAGAACATTAGTGTGACCTAGCGTTCTACGACCTTGAAAATTATTGACCGACAGGTATTGGGTTTTAAGATAAAGTTCGAGAAAGCTTTAAAAATCTTCTATGCTAACGAAATGTCCAAGGCATTCACCGGACTCACAATCGTTTGTCCCAGGTCGGGGTCCTAATTTTGGCGTGGTAGATCTGCCATGTCCATGGCTTCCAACAGGCCTGAAACAGCTGTGCCATGCTTCCGTAGTTTTCGAAGACAAATTTGATATCTATACTGCGTGAAGAACCACTTTGAAAAGTCAAATCAAATCACGTACCAAAAAGAAACTACCAAATAGCCAAACTCTGCGATGTTGACTATATTGACTTTGCCTTCTGCAGATTTCGTCCTCGCCATGAAGACGTACACCTACTGCACAATGGTCTGCGTCCTGCAAATTCCAGTATCCGACACGGGATCTTTCACACAGTGTTGATTTTCAATGAATCATTGAGAACTGCCACGAATGGCATTATAGATAAGCCGTTCGACAGGGAGTCCTTCCTTCCATGTCCCCATCTTATTGAGACAAAGGTGGATATCCACCGACGATGAATTGTGACAAGGATAATGCAGAAGTTAAGTGATTCTATGAGTTCCAAATGGTGGACTGAGGGGTAATGCTAAATCATGAATAATTTCGAAAACACTTTAATCTCTTAGTACTAACACTGAAAATTTTCACCTAATTAGATTTTTAAATATCCATGAAATTAAAGCGATTGGAGTGAATGCTCCCTCCATGTTTTTTATATGCCTAAGCTGATCTGCTTGAGAGGAACAATTGGGTGGCAGTTTGGTCAGTTGTAGACATTTGCACTTAATCCACTCAGCCACAGATAAACAACGCATCTTCATCCCATCTCTGTTCACACACTTTCTTTCCAGCGAATTAAATGAAGATCACATGAGATTTGAATTTAGGGATGACTGTAGTATTTGGTTTGCAATATATATATGGAGTTCAGTCAGTCATCAGTCACGGTAACGACTGGGTATGAATTACTAGGAAGTACCGGCCAACTTCCCCACTTGGCAGCCATCCGTTGGCTGCAAACCCCTTCCTGAAAAATGATGTACATTTATATTTCACTAACAAAGAAAGTAAAAGATAAAATATTTTGTTTCCTCATGAGGAGACTCCAGTGACATTTTCAACCACTGTCGCTTGTCGTCCCGGCTCCTATTGGTTACTCGTCCACACAGGCCAGCAGGGAGCTGTATCGGACTGCATCTTGCGGGTTGCACATAAACTCACCACAACCTTCCTTCCTTAAGAATCCTTCATCAACTTGGCATGTGGGGCGAACTAGCTCCCGAAATGGTGTTCCAATCCGTACAGTGGACGTAGACTGTGTACGGGTCTTGTCTGGATTCTCGTTCTCTGCCTGGTTGTCATTCAAGTTGGCATCCGGGACACTCGGTTGATCCGACTGAGATGCTTTCGAAGAATATTTGCATTATTGAGATCAGTGTTTTCAACCATTGATTGGCGCAGATGTCTCGCAATAATTCCACAACCTGGGCAGAGTTCATTGTCACGAAAGTAGGCAACATCACTCGAATCAAATCATCTCAATAAACATCGTAGTCGCCTGGATTTGAATAGCACGGTAGAGTTTTTTGTGGATACATGCGTTGCATTTCGATATTGTAGGCGGAAGTTGTCCATGAAGGTCTCCAGATTTCGGCAACTTTCCGCTGCGCTATTCGAACACGGGTGTCGCGAGGCACGACTTAGTCGGCGTACTTGTCAGAAACACCTCGGGCCATTTGGAAAAGAAATCTGTCAATACCAAAGCGTGACATCGTTTCAAGAATGGACCACAGAAATCTGTGTGGATAAGCTACCAAGGAAAGTGGCTTTCTGGCCGTGGATTCCGGTTGTTTGGTTAAGAATCGGCTTTGTACAAGCACGCCTCACAGTTCTTGACCGTCATGCGGAGGTCTGCATCCAGTTCTACTTACCAACTTATCTGTGGAACAAAAGACTGCAGCTTCTCCACTCCAAGATGGCCTTTATGCAAATTGTCAATAACTGCTTTGAGATGTGGTATTACTAGTCGCCCTCCAAACACAGTAGGCCATCTAGTTATATGCTGATCTCTTCCCGATGTGCAAATAAACGGATATTTATGCTTCGTCTCTGGTTGTCATCCCTTTTTCATTGACAAAATGACCGGATAATAGTAACATTTTACGAATTTACACGGCTGGTTCCCCAACACCGGTGCAACTGGTGTGATGAAGTCGCAGTATTCCGCTGTAGAAAAATTTCAGCACAAGGACAAGAAGTCGGCTTGTGGAATCGCTTTGTCAGGTCGATGCACAATGCCGTAATTTTATGCCACCAAAGCAATACTCTATTTGTGGATAAATGCAACCATAAAATTAGCCACGGATTTGTTTTAATTGAACAGGAACTGAAAGGCTTGGTGATCAGTGGCAATCGTGAATTTTAGGCAAAAGCAAGTATTGGTGTAGACGACACATCGCACAGAACAAGGCCAGAGCTTCTTTCTGTGCCAGGGAATACTATCTTTTTGCTGTATTGCGTGACCGGGAGATGCAAGTAACCGGGCTTTCTTCTAGTTCAAATACCGCTCCAATTCTCACACTGAATGTGTCTGCCACCAACACAGTAGATCTTTTTGGTGCAAATGAGGCCAGCGTTGATCTGCCGGCAATGTCTTTGATTAGGCTGCGCAAGTTTCTGTCGCACTAGTCGGTGCATCGACACTCATCTGATCGGTGATCTCAGAACGGTGCTTGTGATTTTGTTGCAAAATTTGGAATGAATAGACCGTAGTATTACTAACATTCCAAAACGGAAAGTACGTGAAATTTGTCAATCGGCGATTCCATACCTGCCAGCGGTTTCAAGAGCCCGGGATCTGGTTGGTAACCGGTCACACAGACTTTAAACCCGAGGAATTCTGACTCGCTGACACCAAACTTAGATTTGTTTGCTTTGACGGAGACATTCAGCTGGATCGGCCGACTGTGTACTAATTTCACTAATAAATCATGCTTTTCCCTAGTGGCACTCAAGACAATGACATCATCCTGGTAGGTCAGTGCTCCACGCAACCCTTGAATTAACTTGTCTATGGTAGCTTGAAATATGCCAGATGGTACGTGGAGGCCAAAGGGAAGAAGGTTGAACTGGAATAACCTCCACAAACTGGTAATTGTAGTCATTGACTTGGATGTTGGTGACAGTGGAATTTGCAATTATGCATTCGTTGGGTAGATTTTCGAGAAGTATCAGCTGCCTAGTGTGTATTTCATGAAACCTTCAGGATCCACTGCAATAGTAGCACCTCTGCTCAAACGGTGTTTACGGGTCAGGCGGCAGTCACTAAAAATACGAGGTCTCTTTCCATTAAATTTCATTGCCTCCGACGTACTGACCCTTTGTGGTCTTCTTATCGTCCCCATTCACGTAGATAGGGTTGAAGCCAATTCAATACCTACTAATAACTCGTATCCGCTCTTCCGCGACTAGCCGAGTTCCATGTACTAATTGCGAATTCGAATACTACAATTAGCGACGTGCAATCGAGCCGCTCAGTATTGAGTAGTTAAAAAGAAGTGCTGATTCTACTGACATAAAAGTGTGAATTGAACTGTTTCAATTGTGGTGCAGTATCCGGAGAGAGGTAGAGAAGGGGAATTAAATGATATCTTTCCTCACCGCTGGTGTCCGCTCTTTATATTTCCTCTTGAATAACTTGGCATTTTCACGATCTACGGCATCGTACTATTTGATAAACTAAAGGCTTCAGTGAATCTCCAAGCTACGAATCGTGCAAAGTTTTAGTCTGTTGTCTGCGCCTCCGAAACATGATTTCGTGAATTCATTCCAACGTTGCACACACAGTAGTGCAAATGTAACTTTTTAGATCAACTGGAGGTCCAGTCACTTGACCGATTGACTGATAGAGCAAATCATTCCAAAATTCAGAAGGAGTTATTCAACAAGCAAGTTCTAACATTTGCCGAAGCTCGAGTGATTTTTGAACGATCGGACGATGTCTCCGACGACACAGCCGAACAATACGATGTTCATTTTCAAAGGACACATTTCCCTCCTACCGATAGTCCACCTAGGAGGTCCAGAAGTCAGCTGCTAAGAAAAAGCCAGAACAAGGGATAAGGCAGGTGAATTGCTGCTTCTCGTGTAATAAATTCCATTTGCGCTGCACATGCCCATTTGATACTGCTTTATGTCACTCGTGCAGGAAGACCGGACACATTTAGAAAGCATACCGAAGCAAATCGTGAAACTTGACTGACCAGAGGTTTGTTGACAGTCGTTCTCTCGTCGCATCACTACGTCTTCATTCTAAGGGCCACCAGTAATCACGACATGAGGTTGCACTTGGTAATGGTTCATCTCACTTTCATAATTGACACGGGGATTATAGAGTCAATCACGGCAGTACAGGTGATAGGACAGCTTTTTTCCTGGGATTTGCATGAAACGGACGACAATTACGAGACGAGAAGTAATTGATCAACGACCAAATTTGTTGGAAGAACGTGAGCTGAGAGCTCAAAAAAATGACGGGATGTCAGAAATCAAGCTATTACTTTCACGTGACAGTCTATCTATTTTTGGACCGAAAGCAAGCATGTGGTTGAAACTGTCATTGGAGTCTGGCGGTAAACAGTCACCTCATGGGGAATAATATATTTTCTTTTGCTTCTTTTATTAGGGAAATATAAAGTTGGAAAAATTCACTCTAGGAAGGATTGGATTAGTCAAATAAAAATATGGGTGGGGAACGGATTTGTGATGTTACATGCATAAATACACAACAGCGTGCTGTTTAAATTGTTTTGTTGTCTAGGGCTTGCAATTAACACAACACGTTCTTGTGTATTCAGGTTATGCATGTAACAACAAAAATCCATTCTCCACCCATAATTTTATCTGACTAATCTAATCCTTACTAAAGTGAATCTTTCCAAATATATATCGTGATGTAATAGCATGCGTACAGAACACTGAAAACGAGCTTGTTCGCCAAATTGCGTTTTCTCAATGTGCTCAGTGGGAATTTTCAAGGAATTGAAATATAAATATGCATCATTTTTCAGGAATGGGTTCTCGGCTGACAGATGGCTGCCAAGTGCGGACTTTGCCGATGGTGGGGGAATTCGAACCCGCGACCTTCATGTCCAAACGCCACGACCTTGTCCGTTTGGCCACTGTCTCAGGAAGGAGGTTTCTGGTACGGATTTCGGTGTTAGTAAACAACCAGTACAAACAAACCAAAGCTGTTCTGTCAAAGCTATTCAAAATTTCCTGAATTCCGAGAAGTCTTATGCAATTTCTGATTATGCACAACCTACCACTAACCTTCCATGGCAACGTAGGTCTTTTCACCATTCCAAACGGAAACAGTTCAATTCTTTCCCTGGTAAATTCAAGGTATCACACAAGCCAATACAATTAGCCTGTCTTATGTTTAAAAATGATGGAATGTCCCAAGGCGAATTCCACACTTGCAAGGACGATTCCAGGAATGCTGAAGGAAAACAGCACGCGTTAGAAAAGTGGTTAGAAGAAGTGGTGACCGAATACGTATCAATTTCATTGATAAACAAAGGACTAATTCCAACAGGAAGATACAGGCCCATAATCCAGAAATACCGCTGAAAACATGGCTTCCATTTCCAGTACCATTTGGGAAGCCAGTTCGGCCCACATAACAAGTTGATAAAGAATTCTTTAGGGAGGAAGTTTGTGATGAGTTTACATGCATTCCGATGCAGCTTCAAACTGGCCTGTGTAAACAAGTGGCCAATGAGAAGCATGACAGCAAGCGGCCGTGAATTCAAAACAGTCCAAAGGTGATTGGGCATAATGGATTCCGACAATCGGAATATTTCCAACATTGTATAGGCATCCAAAGATTGCAAATATAATTCGAATTTGTTTTTGTGTTTTGGGTCTTCTTGTAGACTTCATCCACGTAGATTGGGTTGAAGCCAATTCAATACTTACTAGTACTCCGCATCCGCTCGTTGTCGTGACTGAACGAATTCCGTCTACTAATCACGAGTCATGACACTATAGAAATTACTCAGGATGCAAACCTGACGAGCGAAACTAACCGCGGAACTGGTCATCATCTTCCGGGATGAAGTTTTATTCATACATGTGCATCTGACACAAGCTAATGAAAACAAATCCCATTCGTTCAAAATGCCCTCTGACTAACAACTGGCACAGTGTCAAACATTCTGAACAATCTATTTCATCTTTTATTTGAAACTGACGCCTTGGCTTAATATATCCTTTTCCTTTACCCAAGTTTCCCTTACTGAATTTGTGCACCTTGTTTTTCGAGCAGGACCACGGAAGAAAATTCGTCGAATTACGTTATGGAGACCTCGGCTGTGGTCATTCAACCGGTCCACCAGTTCCTATCCGGCATTCTTCAAAAGATAGATATTATGTGGCCTACAGTTCACTGTGAAAACCGCGAACTCTTCCCTCTGTGAGAATCGTAAATAACAGCATTCGACTAATGCCACTGCGATTTAACTGGGGATTATAATACCCCATACCACGTCCAACTACGATCTTCCATTTATTAATGTCATCCTCATCATAAATCCTGTTTGCAACCTGCCACATGACATCAGATGCCTTCCTTTTTTCGTAAAATTCGAATCTACCATTAGGTTAATAAATCCCCCAGTTTTGTTTATTTCTTTCGTTCGACTGTCCGGACGTGCATGACATGGACTCGGAAATCAAACCCAATAGGTCACTACTGGTTTGAACATCTCTACCCATGCCATTTTCGCGAGTGGCAAAATACTCCCAGTGACATATCCGACTGCTATCTGGTCGATTCGGTTTGGCCACCTTTTATATCTAACGTCCATAATATAGTCACGGTTCGAAGAGCAACTGTTCGGATGAATGATTTTCTCTTTTCCTTCGGTCACGTGTGTAATGATGATGGACCAGCCTTGCGGATCTCCGTTCTGTGTGATAGCACTTATAACAGAACTTTCCTACTGTCAGTTACACTATGGTGGGCTTGTTTACCCACCAAACTCTCGATCATTCTACGTTTGCATGAAGCTCTGTTCAGTCTTAGCGTTATTCATGAGTTGCATACTGTACCCTTTGTCAGAAGGACAATGGAACTTGCACATTGATGGGTTAGTTTAGATTTGGCACTCCGACTTATGACAAAATAGATTAGGCATGGTGAAGTTTCTAACATTTATGCAGAAAACTTGCACTGATAGATGAAACGTCTAAAACTCTATCCGGTTTGGTGCAGCAAAAGTTGGAATTTATTAAGGAAACCAGGAGAGAACTTAAACACAATTTAACGGTGGCACTATGCTACGCATATACGAGCGATGCTAGGGATAATCTTCTTAAATACATATGCAAATTGTAATTAGTATCCGGATGAGTGAACAAATGTTGGCCGCAACCACACAACGACCGGTTTCGCGGTTATTCGCGCTCGTCACCCATGCGCGAAAAACCGGTACTCTCTTGTCCAAACATCCTTATACTTGTACAATCCCAATTCGTATATCGGACCACTATCTAATTTGTAGCGCAAACCGTGTGCACGGGACGTGTTCGTTGAAGACTCGACAGAAGGAGAACAAGTGTGATTTGTTCGTAATTTTTTTGCATTGGAGGTTAGAAGGCGTACACTGAGTTATAACGTTTATTGTGATATTTCGATCTGTACTAGGACTGGTTGTCAAACGTGTTGTCCTTATTCCAGCAAGTATCTAAGCTAATAGGAGATCAACGTGCGCAGTCGGAAGATTTAATCACTTTCAATGAAATCAAGGCACATTAGAGTAAACCGTAAATTATCCACTAAATTCAACCAGCAGTCCCTGTGTGTGTTTGAGCATGACAACTAATAAACGCGGACAGGTAGGTCTACTGGAACTCCGTGATTGATCCAATTTTTAATTCAGTCACAGAAAGTACAACAATCATTAAAGCAAACTGCTAATTTGAATTGGGCCAAACTTGGGCCATTACTGATGATGTGATTCATTGTGCTCCGTCTTTCTTTTTCCGCCTATTATTCAATGGTAATATCAGTGTTCACGTAAGAGCAAACAAGATACAATAATATTGACCTCGTCTTGGCAAACTCTGGTGAGTTTACATGCAGCTTACAGCTTCACGCTGGCCTGTGTAGATAAGTGACCAGTGTGAACTGTTACAACAAGCGGTCGTGAAATCCAAACATTCGAGAAGTTGATTGGACAAAATGGATTCTGCCAATCAGAATATTTCTAACATTGTGCAGGCATCTATGAATGGTGAACATAACTTGAGTTTTTCCTTCTGTTCTGATCGTGTTGTTGATTTCATTCACGTAGATTGGGTTGAAGCCAATTCAATACTTACTAGTAATTCGTATCCACTCGTTACCGTGGCTGATCGAATTCCGCTTACTAATTGCAAGCCCAAGTACTAAACAAGCTCACCACAAACCCGACAGGTGTATCCTAAATAGATTTTTTGAATGCATATACCGGACTAATCATACTGGAGAATTTTTTGGCCTGGGACCTTGAAGTACCAGTTTATAGAGCATGGATTCGGGTTTTGTATCGGTTATCTATTATCTCTCCCGGGAAAGCATGAACAGTCTGATCACATATATTTTATCGGCAGCGTTTTCCACCTGTTTGCCGTCATCAGTTCGGTACCCAGGAGATAAAGCGTTAGCAATTATCAACATGCATCACAGAACTTCGGGGTCATATCTGAAGCAGAGTTTTTGTTTGCAAATATCAGTGCAGGTTCCTTGTCAATCTCCATTTCTCTGCATCCATTCAAACTTTACATTTTTCAGTCACGCAATTTTGTCGGAATGGAATGCAGAATAGAATCTCGTAGGACTAAATGGCTCCAGATTCAGTTGATTCTTTCCAATAACAGCTTGTTGACGGAAGATATTTTGTCACCATTGCCTAAATTCTCGTGCAAATTGGAAAATTTCATTCTTACGGGTTGCTGTAGGCACTGGAAGGGACTACTAACGCAGTCATTACATTACGTTTCTGTGGCGTTCAATTGTGACGGTTTGTTTTTCCCTTGTCCTTTGTTCCGTAATAGTAACGAATTCAAAATCCCCTACTCTAGAAGTTGTTTATTGGACTTAGTTCATTTATCACATCTCAATGACCAAAACATATTTCTTGAGTCGCTTTGGTCTCGTTTTCACTTCTAGTAATAGTAAAATTAGTAAAGGTTTTTCACCACCCCGAATATTTGTGACTAACTATCTTGACCAATCCCACTTGGTAGAGTTAGGTAATGTATAACTGGATGCAACTCCCGAATGACAAAATGTGCGGTACCAAAAGGTTGATCCTTTCGTAATGCTTGCCTCTCACACAGTCGTGGAGAGATCGATTATTTGAAGTGTGCCGATTATGGGTTAGAAAATACCGATGAAGTAAAAGAATACTGACTGTATCAGCTAATGCCGGTAATCAATAAACTGTTGAGATCCAATCCGAATAGCCATGGAGCCTTGATGTTCGGCTCACAATCATTTAGCTTCCGGGGTCGAGTCGAAGACCGAGCATCAGGGCTATCGTGCTATGAATGATTCCGAGCAGCGACGAAGAAGATGCGCAGTTTTATCCCCGGTTTTCAGTGGTGTATTTGGCGTTGGTGGCACACACAGGATGAATAATTTTGGGGTCTGCAGAGGTCACCGGAACAGAATTAAACATGAATCGGGAGGTTCGGATTAGAGGTCACACAGAACTGACAAGTGATACGGATTCATAATGGGCACTGGCTATTCTATGGTATCGTTAGTGGGGTGTCCGCTTCATAAACAAATCGAACAGGACTTTTTCTGATGAAGTTGTCGAATGCAAAAAGCTTTCGAATAAGTCGCGGCCCTTCAATTTAAATATCAAGTGACTTCAAAGTAAAGGAAGCAGATAAAACAATGAGCCAACTATTTTCAACTGTTTGGCCCTCGGAGACTCGGTTTAATAGTCTGAGACAGAAAGAGACAAATGCTTTGAATGTTTTCACCCGTAGTGACCAAAATACACGTGAATTATTATTACTTCCCGTGAAAACGTTGTGTTTATGGTAGCTAAATAAGAACATATAGTAGAAGGTAAATTCCGACATAGTTATTTTCTAAGCAGAAATGAGTAGTGGCAACAGTTAGAATAGCTATGCCATGAGCCTAACTTCCATCTCTCACTTAGCAGCAAGGCCTCGAAAAGCTTGATTTTCTTCTTTTTCGCTGTGAACAAAATGTGCCCACCCTTTCGGATTCTGGGAGGCAACTGATAAGAAACACGGCCCTTTTAAAAGGAAGCATTTTTAATTCAGCATTACAAAGTAAAAATTTCGTTGTTCTGATCTGTGAAAAGGTCACCATTGTTACTCATTAGATGTTCATTCACTAGAAAAAAAATTTACACGTTCGTAAACGCCAATCAATTGTTGTTCGAAGCCATTGTTCCGCAAAGAATTAATAATTTAATCGATGATTGCTGATCCACTATCAGGACAAAAAAAACCACGCGACTTCCCACAACGGTTCTACCAAGGAAACAGAATATGGGCCTTACGTAAACTGCTCCTGTTTGGCGGTTAATGCATGTCAGTACTGATTTGATACCGGGTATCTTGTTCCCCAGGGCTTGGTCAACAATAATCAAAATTGCTTGCATCTTTTCACACTGTTGGTTCCAGTCCGATCCAGTAGACAAAATGGTCGCAGGAATCAAGCAATAGTTGCGAATCAAAGGGTGAAGGAATAACCATCTATCCACCAAGCGTGGGTCAAAATCGGTTAATAGGTAAGAACAAAAAACGTGAGGGAATTTGTCCAGTGGCATTTAGGTCATTCCACTCGTGTCTACCGGCCCACTAATTGCTCACTCGACAACTTCATATTAAAGTGCTGACAAAATGCATGATTACAACAGATCTCGACTCATCTGTCCATGTGAACGAAGAGGTTAAGCGCTGGGCAGCCTGTGTAACTACCACACCGATGGACCATTTTAACCGAACTGCCAGCTACCAAATTTCGGATTCAAAATACCACAGGGGGAAGTTAATGAGTTGATACAAAGATAAGATTATTGGAAATAGTAATTGAACACTACGTATTGATTCATAGGGCGAGCAATGACTGATGACAGCAGATTCACCCACCTAATAATAGTAAGTGTACATAATCTTTGTATGATTGAAATCGATTCACGCTCAACACGTAGCACATTAACTGTGATGTACTCCCAGCAGTGAGATCATCACCAAGCCTTATAACTAGCTAAGGTTTTCTGAATTTTATCTTGTCAAGTCGCAGATTTGTACCAAGTATCATATGGTTCCTGTCTATTGCTTTTAAATGATAAACACGTGCAAGACTACTGACCATCTCGTCAAAAGCTAATCGGGAATGTGCGGATTCAAAGACCGCAAAGACGGATTTCTAAAGATCCTTCGGTAGGCAATTTGTGAATGATTTCATCCAGAGACCAAAGATCCTGAAAATGAACGATCACATTTAGTTGACCTCAGGCTTCCGTTGCAACGATGGAACGAGCATAATTTCTGCCGTAATATTTCATTGGAACTCGGATTCAAAGTGTCTAGATTGGGTGTGATTTCTTCGGTACGAATAGTTTCGGAAGGAAATCCTCGAGCAAGACAACTTCGTCAAATATGATAAAAGCTCTTTGGGGAACCGACATTTTCTTATTGGTTTGTTTTCGAACGTGTTTGCTGTTGCCAATACATGAGTGACTTCAATGAATATCTTAGATTATCTTACTGACCAATCTGAAAAAAACTGTATTCGCAAACCGAGCTGTCAATCCCAGTTTGCAACGTCAATAATGTTGCAGGTCCGGCACTCCAGTCTGGGTAATTTCCGGATAACGTTTTTTGAAACAACTCCCTTGAAAGTTCTTTTAGTAACCTAATCTGATCTGTGTAGCTACTACATTTGCACCGTGTGTTGTATTCCATTCGATGCTCGCATAACCCCACCTGCACTGTCGGAAATTTATTTTTGGTATTCAGGATGTGATTTATGCTATTTCGAGGATGTAGTGAAGATTCCGAAGACAAATGTCACCCAAATAAATGGAGGCTAATGAAGGCCTCAACTTCTGCCTAGGCTCAGTTCATCCTGTACCAAGGTTCACCAATCTGGCTGATAGTAACTACTCCGGCTTTTTGTATTTTTGTACTTTACACAACGATTACATCAACTGACCGGGAGATTCAAAATATTTGAAGCTTCACTCGTAAAATGGATCACGTGGGACTCAGGGTGGTCAGGCGGTCAAAATCGCGACATTTCAATTAAGACCACGATTCACCCCGGAGTTTGTCAATCTCCTGGCTGAGTAGCAGAAAGGAGGCAGTGATTCCTTCCAGAAATTAATAAACTATTTGGTTTTAATGACAAAGAAATTAAAGGATGAAACATATCTTGCAGTTCCTTCTCAGACCGTCAGAACCAATACGATCACGGCTCTATCCACTGCAATCCACCCGTAGTAATGTTTTCCTCTAGTCATGCAATCAGCCCGATAAATGGACTTGACATTTGTGATACCGTAAGCAGTTTTGGTTTCCCAGATCACACGTTTCATTCAAGCCGACTAGTAAGAAAGTTGTTTAATCCTGTTCCACACCGATGAACTAGTTGGTTTGATTCGACCAAACATTACGTCAACAAAGGAATACGTTATCAAGCAGGCAATTAATAGGACAGTGGATGAGAGGGATCAGCAACAATCAAATAACGGTGGACGTGAAGCATATCAACAGTGACAGATTTGGTAGGAATTAAGAAAGTTTACATGAAATTGATTTGATATCAGCTTTCACTCATCTCCCGGGAAAGGTTACCAAATGCAGGCCGATCCGGTTAGGGGTGCCGGACATTTAACGTCATCTCAGTGCGAGCAGCCAATTAGGAATAAAAGTAATCCAATTCAGCGGAAGCTGATGAATTTCTGATACAATCAACCGAAAAAGCCGCGCTAGAAGCGCAAGATAGTATATTTCAGCCACTAGTATGCACAACCGAAATCCCGATGGGAATATTCAGTCGGAATGTTCATATTTGTGTGCATGAATAAACAGAGGAATTCCTGGTTATGTATGTCCAATGAGCGGAAACCACATCTGAGTCGGTGGTGTGCTTTCGGGAGTTTTGGTTCACGTGCTTACTATTGAATAAATAGGCGCATATATACCGTTTTACTTGCAAGATATCGTCTTTAAAGTAAAGACAATGATACTTACAAGCCTATTTTTTATTAGAACAGTTATGAACGGGACTATGTAGATCTATACGCACTCATTCACTTCTATCATTGGCTCATACCTTTCCATGAAATTGATCGATTTTTTATCTGAATTTCGCAAGATGGTATTCTGGTATGGATCCCAAATCTTAATAACTTATTGCTTCCTCTGGTACCGTACAACGAAAATTAGGGAGAAATTTTGACAAGCTCTGTTGTAGTGCCGCCTAGTTACCGGAAATTAGAAATCATCATTGATGACGTTGCGAAATAGTAAAAGTAGTCTTTTGTTTATGAACATTTGGTTTAGTGCATCAAAAAACAACAATCAGCATTTCAAATAAATTGACACCATAAATTGGGCATGCTTGTCGTCCCTTGAAGCAGCTAATTTCAATTAGGTAAAATTTCTGTAAATGATAAATCAGGTAGGGATGGTATGAAATTTTTCTGGTCACGTGTTAAACGATCAAAAAATTAAATTGCCGGGGAAGTTAGCATAATTAGCTTTGATTCTTCACCGTTCATAATTAAAGCTCATAAATATATACTCAACAGTCAATTTAAAAAACGCTAAATACGTTGTTGGCTGAAAATAGGGCAATACTAGCCAACGACAGAAAACAACACATCGCGGTGATCTTCTCACTTTCAAACTTTACAAAGTTTCCGACACTTGGGTAGGCCGTCTTTCCCTCGGTAACTTTTTGTCCGGTTGAAGATAAATCTATTGTTAATTATGTTTCGGATAATTTCAAGTGTGACTGAGTCCTCTGATCGTGTTGGCTGGGATTCGAAGTACTGGGGGATGGGCAATAAATTCCTCATAACGACCATTTTATGGCCGTCTTTCTTTAAAATGTAATAATACTAGGCAAAAAATGCACCTTGTGCTTCAAGAATGACTGTAATCGCCGAGGTTTCTGAAAGGTCCTGCAACAAAATCGGCTTGAAAGGTTTCATTCGGGAACACCACCACCACCAACAACAACAACAGTTCTAGTATCCGTGCTGGGGCCAATCAGAGACGATATTTTGGGGTCTATTTCACTCTCATTCTTCTTCTCGCCGAACAAGGCAAGTCGTCTCATGTAAAAATGTTTTCGCAACTGACGTCGGACTACTGGCTAACAGAGAACGTGACAAATAATTCGGCCTTGAAGATGTTGCTGTGCCGGCAGCCACGTCCACGATCCGGTTTGACAAAGTTGTAGGTGCATACTTGGAATGCAACTGACCAGCGAAATTCTCAAACTCAGGATCAGATCTATCACATTCCCAGAGTTTTCGCAAGCATATCATTCCCATACTATTTCAAATTTATCTCAAAAACATTTCACTGGGTGTCAAAAATATTCGGAAGATTACAATCACCAGTCTCTTTCTTGTGCGTGTAGTGTGCAAGTGCATGGACCAATAGGCTCGTAGCTGGCGGAGATGATTATGCAGAACTAGACACGCACGGACCTGAAATAGATACAACATCAAGTATTACCGGCAGAAGTCACGGGTTGGCGAGATCAACAATATATGTATTTTTGTACCTTTTGATACAAACATATCGGGGTCACACAGTTCGCGGCGACATTACAAGTACTATCCTCAGTGCATTCGAGAAGTTTTCTATCTAAAAATTTTCATGATCTGCCTAAATGTATTCATCGAAGCCCTGTTTGGAAATCACCTATTGTGGACCCTGAAATTGGAAGGAACCAGAGGCAAATTGGGAGTGGTCAGTTTGAAAGACCGACACTTGTTTCACTATCCTTACAAAGGCAGTCTGTAAATTGTGAGCGCCACATACAGACAATCAATAAGCACATTTAAGAAAGGTCACGTGAACGCGATTTGCATATACCCGTCAGATGAAATTATCAAATAGTTTGGACATAATTGCAAAATGTGGCAAAATGTTAACGAGATAAATTAGTGGGTAGTTCTGCAAGCTTTTAAATATTTATTCCCTTCTGATCTTGATTTCTTTCAACGCAATTAGTCCAGTTTGTATTGTTCGATCGATAATTTTCTTATTTTTTTCCTGTTAATTTTATGCATTTTATTTTTAGTCTTTTTGTTAGATACGGGATACAGATCCCACTCGTTTTGGACATTAAAGGAATTTGAGTATATCGTGTCAGTTTGGACATGTTTTATCTCTGTCCGAAGATGCACCTAGTTTCCCTCGTCAGATAGTGATTTGAAAACGAGCACACGTGGTCACTCCACGCTATCATTAACTATCTGAGGAACATTTAATCATTCACCTTTAGTTACGAAATAACAGTGTGCATCAATTGCTGGAAAAGGACCTCCTTCAAGTGGGGAAGTTGACCAGCGGTGCGAGGATTCGAACTCAACACCCTCATGTCCAACTGCCAAGAGCCTATCCGCCGGCCCAGCTTGCTGTTTTAGGTAGCCTGAGTAAGCTCATTTAAATTGGTCTGAATGATGTCACGATTTTATGCACGCTAGCTCTCGAGATATTACGTGAAGCATTCAGCGACTTTGGTATATTCATAATCATCCGTAATGCATATGGCCTAATTCCTCTCGTCCAATTTTCCTCGTTTGCTCCACCAATTGGGAAATTGATAATTTTAGTTGCGGATTTAATGGTCGTGGAAACCAAACCATGTTGCAAGATTTTCTATCATGCCTTAGAAGTCATTCGATTTTTGTTTTCGAATTTCAGTCGATCAAAGGGATTGAAAAACTATTGAAAAAACGTTTTCACCAGTCTTCGTGGAAAATCGCTTCAATGTACATGCATTCAGCCTCCCCTATGGAACTAGTCGGAGCTGAACAATGGCAAGGAACACAATCACTTATTCAGTCGTCATGGCATTCGATAATTTCGCTGCGATCAACTCTGTATTACATAGCGTGACTCCATCATTCAAATTTGCAAAGATGAAATTCGTAACTACGATATCGGAATACAGTTCCAGTTATTTTTGTAACCAGTAGTTTTGCATCAAACTATTCTGATTTCGATTGGTATCCAAAAGCGCTGCGCCTTCGAAAGACGAAAGTCAAAGGAGAAACAATGAAAGGCCAATTGCAAAACATGAAGCTGAAAAAGTTTACACCTTATTAAAGATTTAGAATGCAAGGAAACCACCAACAGTCCCCTTGAATCATTCCATTTTTGTCTCCAATAATAGCTTGGAAGAAATTGGTAGATTTTAATCAAGCTGGGCTTGTACAAGCCAGTCCATGGGTCAACATTTTAACACCACTTCGCCATGTCATCGAATGACTAGATTGATCCATTTCTAAAATTTTAACTGCCTTTCAGAATGTTGTGCAACAATGTAGGATTTCTGTAGGTACGAGGAAGACGTCCCAAACACCATTTTTCCTATCGATTGAACTCTAGAACCCAGTAATTTAAGCCATAAACCTTTGCATGGGGTCCCAATCGGTCGGTCTGGCTTTTGGGCTGCAAAGGTTTCATTAAGTCGAACGGTGACAAAACGTTTCCGATCTAAATACTAAGCTCAGCAGTCAAAACCTACCGACAGCCAACAATCTGAATCATGACCAACACAAATTTCCAAATGCATTAAGCCTAACCCTTTAACTGTCGGCAAAATTCCTGTGCCATGTTCTACCAATCACAAGAATACAGCCAAAAGTGCCTACAGGATGTGCTTGTGAGCCGTATGGCGGGAACGAACTTATTGCGGGTTCTGATATAGATAACCTGGATGTCACGCAAACGCCGCAGACACCCAAATGTACGCAAAGGCAATCCATTCGATTTACGGCTACCAGGGAAGAAACAACCACACAAGAAAGTAGACCAGGCCATTTTATCCACTTCTTCTTTCGCAAGAAAACAAGGGTGATCTTTAGGCCAGTCTAGTCATCCAACGGAATTTCGCACTTCGAAGTTGCAAAGCACATCCTAAATGGAGTTACACTGTGACTCCGACGACCAAGAAAATCTTTTAGCTTATCGAGATTCATACACTACCGTTCTCGCAGTCTAAGTCAGACAGCTTCCTATTTCGGCAAATATCAGTGCCACTGTTCTCACAAGAGTGTAAAGTTATACAACCAAATTTGGTTGTAAAACTTGCCTTGAGAAAGACTACCCATGGTAGTCGAAACGTTGATGAATTACATCTACCAACAACGCTGCGTTATTAACGGTATCTCATTTACAATAAAAAGTGTGAGATTATCTGCATAATCATCTCAAGAGCCAAGTTGCAAGAGAAACGCTGAAAGCAGCAACTTTGACGAGTTCTCGTGATCAAATTGTTCGAACGACCGAGGGCAGGGTGTCAGCTCGGAAAACTCATTTTCATTGGTTTTTGTCCAGAATATGTTCAGCTTACAATCTCGCCACTGTCTAGACACCATGGACTTGAAATAATAATGAGTCTGCACTCATGCATGCATGGCCAACTAGCAATTTCACATTCGCTAACATTAACCTGAGCCAATTCCAAGTTAGAAAAGCTGGGATTTAACCTGGAATGTTTCTAACAATAGTATGGTCATTGCAAAAACAGACATGGAGAACATCATAGCTACTAGCACAACATAATGCCATTTGTACTACGACCGTCGGATGTTGTTGGTGTATACCACGAAGTGAAGTTTATTTACCAAACAGGGTTAAAATCATCCGCATCTGAAAAGCATACTAATTGTAAATATTCAAAACGCCTTCATGTCTCCTCTCAAGGTTGGCAGTTCACCGTTCAGTCACTCTGCTGCCAGTGTTATAAATTCTTGCCGCTAGTTCATAGCTTTATGGCCTTTTCCAACTCTGAAATGTTACTCCTAATTCATGCTAATGAGAGGCATTATAGAATACTTTCATCACTTCATATACAACGCTTGCGGGCTCCATCATAACCATTCGGAATACAACAGCTACCACTACTGCTACTACCACCACTACCACCACTACTACTACTGGCACTGCTACTTTTACTACTACTACTACTGCTACTACTACTACCATAACTACCACTAATGCTGCCGCCGACGCATCACGTATGAGCATCATGCAGGTTGTTCTAAGGAATAACTTCTGTTCTACCCAATAAAAATGGGAGGGAAAATATTTGCTTATATGTTAGTCGTCTTGTACTCGGTTGCTATTTTTAAGCTAACACGCTTCAGCTTTAAGCAGAATTTTGTGAGGACTTATGAACTCCTTTTTATGCTCTACATTTGCAATTATCATCATTTTTATGGTTGCAAGTTGCATTTTCTCATTGTTTCACCTTCTCACCATCAAACACGTTTTTATAGACAGAATGGACGGTAGGGAATTCACTTGCATAGAATGACCACTACATAGCAGTGTATAGAATTAACCCAAATTGATTTGAAACGATAATACTAAACCATATCGACTTCAACTCAGGTCTCCATCAGTGATAGCAAGCTGTGAAACTCAAATTACAGCCTCTCCCCCGCAAAGTATGTGATGTTCCCTGGGATAGAATTCGTAATGTCCGCGACGATATCACTAACGGTGACCTTGAAATTTGTGTGCTGAAACTGGGTTCGGTACACGATTGCAAAATTCCAACTGGCCCATATAGAATCTGATACGGGAGCAGCCAATCACATCTAAGGGTACCATAGTTGACCGGATTAGGGACTTATGTGCGTTTGTGTGTTTATGTATGTGGCATAATAGGCATACTGTCTTACCGTGCACGAGGAACGCAGCACTTAAGCCTCCCGTGTCATTTTCTACAAGCCTCGTAGAGTTGCTCTCCAACGTCGTCGTCCTCGAATCGGACTTCCCGTTTGGAATGCTTACCTTTTCACCGAATTTCCATGAACAAATGGACTAATACAGACTACGAACTGTCGTCTGCAAGGATTCATTCGATAGTCAGCCTTTGCTGATAAGTGTTTTTCGCAAAGAAACTGCCATAGCATTTCTTCAAACGTCAGAAAGGATTGTGCTTGTAGTTACATTATTAGCATTGTTGTGCGTTACAATAACGGTCTGCTGTGAATAACATGGCGACCATATCCAAACGGTATACACGAGGACGCAAAGCTGTTCGTACTTCTACTGCACCGATGCTTCTCAGCGCATCGGATAGGCAGAAGTTGCTCTCATATACACCGCAGTCAACAGAGTCTAGTCTGTCCCCTTACGCATGTCTATACCCATCATCACAAGCCATGAACACGGAGACAGCCAAGAGTAAACTGCGTGAGACTCTTTACGGGACCGACCAAAGTGCTTCGCTCTACGAACTAGATCATACACACGGATTTTACTCATCAAGGTCCCCAGATCGATTGTGCTCTTGGAACGTATCATCACATCCATGGACAAGGACGGAGATTCAGTCGAAGTATTCATTGCGTCAGCAACTAAAAGAAGTTATGGAGTCTAGGACTCCAGTAGATTCAAGCCAACCAATTACACATCACCGCCGTGAACTGACTCGATGCTGGAGTCGTGAACGTGTGATTAGGAGTGAAGTAATTCTGTCCATTCGTCATCCGTCCGGACAAAGCTGCGCGGACTTAAGCACTGCTGGCCTCGCCCCATTCGGTTCAATGCAATCGGTGCGATCCAGATCGACCAGCGGACTCACTTCCAGTCCTCGACATCAGATACCCACTGCGGATGGTCATTTATCTCCCGCATCCCCGTGGACTGGGTCAAATCATAGCCTGTTTGGTGCCTCGACGGCATCGTCCGGGTTAGCGTTTTGCGCCGGACGAACAATACCAATTATGACGGAAAATAACACGTGTCGTGCAACGGTAGATCATGTTCCATATACGATGAACATGGGCGGCCACCTTGCTGATTTGTATACCAAGGGACCACAGACCCCAAAGGCAAATTATCGGTAAGGGTCATGTTCAAATTCTTGTTTAATAAATGCGGCTGATGAGATTTGTGTGTGGGGGGGAGTGCGAGGTAAAAATTTTATTTACAGCTTATTAAATTTACCCAAGTAACAAGAGCATTAGTGGTCTGGTTTAAATAAGAATGACGAGGGCGTGATAATATCATGATTTTCCAGTACATGGAATTACAAATAAAATTTGTTAGCGTTTATCTACATTAAGTCCGTGGTGCTCACTTCTTTGGACAATTAGTGATTGTCATTTTTGCTCCGGTTCCGCTGTCCGTCAAATTTACGAGGCATGACCCATTTTCCAACCTCCAAAGTGAATCGATTCATTAGGAAATATGCACATAGGACTACAGATTGATAATATTCCATTAGAAAGTTAAATATATCACTTGTGCTTGGAATTTGTGCGGCTGGTAACAAAAATGACCCAATATTTGTTTTACGCTAACTCATACGTTGGTTTCAAACTCAGTGTCAAGCACGGTAGTTTTGCATTGACTTCGGTTTCCCGTTAGCAAAGAAACATTCAGATACCACTTGTTGGGCAAGTTGGACGACTGAGTTGAGTGTAATTTAATATGCTAAAACAGTCTCACTTCATCATGTTTGTATATTCCTGACTTTCTTTAGATAAATGTGGTTGGACTTTATTGTAATTCATTAAAGCCCTTAACCGGATTCATCTATATGCAATGGCTAAATATTGTTACTTAGTCTATGAGTTCTTGGTTCTTAAATGCAGAGAAATTTCCGGGATTTTGTACTTTAGGTTCAGTATTGGAAGATTCTGTTGGAATAGGTAGATGGTTCCGGACACAGTAACGATGCGACGTCCTACTACAGCCGGAATCCTCAGTAGGATTGTAATATGTCCAAAAGAAAGGATGGGAATAATTGTAAATTTCCAATGACGAAGTTACTAATCTACTGCAAAGACCTAAGGCAACTTAGCACGGAAACAAGCGGGAATGGGATTATGAAACTCACATACTTTGCAACAGCGACGGTTGATATAATTCTCAGAAAGCAGTCAAACATTTCGATGCACATTTTATAGAAACAAGTTATTTTTATACAAGGTTTAATATCCATTCACTAACAACGGGATAAAAAGATAGTCAAATGATCCGTTCTTTGCTCTGGTTGCTGTTACCAGTTGGGTCAAACCATTAACAGGCATTCTGAATCAAATGAAACTAACCATAAATAGTGCATCACATTCTTAGGTGACTACGCAAAACAATCACACAGTGAGTCCTGGTTGTGGAATCGAAATATTAGTGTAGAAATAATGCAAACCTCACCACATTCGGTGATAGGAGTCCGGGAGTTACATTCAAACATATCTGTTGAATTTGGGATGACCAAGAACTTATTTTCGAACAGTAAGAGATGAAAATTCTTGCGAATTTTTGCTGAGATTCCCTCTCATCGAAAGTGACCTTGAGATTGCAAACGTTTAAATCTCGGTGGAATTGGCATCCTTAGCGGATAGTTTTTGTTAGGTTCAATCTACGCCATCTATAGAGATTTGCCCATTAAGCTGATATTTGGCAAATTTAACATACGTGATCATTTATTCTTGATCTCTGCCAGCTTGAACAGTGACCTTGGTGGTTTGATCACTAAGCTAAATGCAGTTTGTGTGATCGTTCCAATAAGCTGATAATCCGTGATCCCGTCTCATGGATAAATCAACTGGAAGCACGGGGATCCGTGAATAACCCGCTGCACAGTATCAGTCCACTGATTATTGTTTCCCGGTTGGCTCACCTGGCTGAATTAATTCCTCTCCAGTAGATATTAAAAATAATCTATAATGAACGTGCCTGTTTGCGATAAGAACACGAAACTCAACCATTACGAAAACCATGTAACAGGTTGCAACCAGTGCACAATGTACGGCAACTTCTTTAATCTCAAGGTGATAGCTAGCTGATCGAGAGGGTTTGCCGAGAATTATTCGGTTAAAGATATCGACCGCATACTACGACATCGAGGCTGTTGAAGGCGACAAGTCCAGCCCTGTGAATTACCACAAAGTCCGTTTTGTCCGTTGCGATGCGCACGCTAATTTCACAAAGTTTGTTTTGCTGCCAAGAAGATGTTTGTAAGATAGTAGCAATAATAGTACAGTGAATGCAAGTTCACTTGGATGCGCACTGGAGCGTTTGTTTCACTGTTTGACTGTCCGATTAGATATGAGACATTGCGCAACAATAGATAGCCTTAAATACACAATCCGAAACCCATCGATTTGTAAAGAACCTGCTATGGTCTTCGCCTGAGATGCACAGCCATAAATACTTCAACTGATGAAGAAGTAAGTCTTACGGAGAATCCCTTGTGGATAGTTTCATTCAAAAAAGAGGCGCATTGAGCGATGTATACGGACATGCTCACATTTCAACAAGTTGCACTGGTCTTGACACTGTAAATCGGGCAAAGAGAATTATAATCGAATCGCAACCACGTGAGATGATCGAAGGGGGCCAAATGGTCTGTCTGATATCGAAGACCAGTTGTTCACGCTTTTCCACCATTGTTCAACCTCGGAGTCAGGAAAGTTTGTGCTTATTTATTTCATCGGTATTCTGTTTCAATTCGTTGAGATCGGCGGATAACTAAGATCGATAAAAAGAAAAAATGCATTCGTCAGTTAGGTTAGAGGTTTTGGGTTAAAGGTTGCTGGAGATGATGAACTCCCCATCCAGCATATCCAAAAGAGGTTGGACGGGTAGTGGAGATGTATTGCAACAATTATTAGCCTAACCGGAAAGTGACTATTTAAATTATTCTTTTGAAACAGCTGAAAAAACGACAGTACAGAAACGCTTTTAGGGACGAAACGGCAACAGACTGGTAACCGTTTAACAAACACTTCTAGTTCCCAAATACCAGTCGTGTCAATTTTTATTCTTCCAGTTTTGAGTGAGAAGAAACTTTTGTTGACCATCGATCGATGCGATCAACAAACCTTTATCCCCAACTAGAAAATGAGTCAACCAACCAAGTGCCCAACATTTGGACAATGTGGAAGATAGGTAACATTATATACATATATATACTACAAATTTATGGTTTCAGACTGTACATCAAACAAAGTACGGCAAAACTGGGCTAGATGCAATCAGAATAGAACAAAAATTGAAGAAATCATAGCTAAATGGAAAACGACCATTTTTGGCTTGGTTCATCTACTCATTTTGTTCCATTTTGCCATTTTCTTGATTAAAACAAAAACAAACTCTGTCGTCACTGATTCTGACTTTGAGCTATTCCCATATGGGGAACAAGCTAATGTTCCTCTCTGTCCTTATTACCCCAACCTGGTAACTGAAATGACTCCACTCAAATCGTAGATTGCCTAAACAGTTGCACGCTGGTATGCTAGTGAATTAGATTAAACAGGAAACCACCATTTTCGGAATACGTGTAAAATGTACTTTTTAGAAGAAAAATGACCTAAATTTTACAACCCTTTATTTCATGGCATCCCGCCTTCCATTTAATTTTGTTTTATCTCTGTGGTTATGTCTTCTCAGCAATAATCCCGGGGTCGTTTGTCGAGAATTTCGGAGAATTTATGGATTCCTTAAAGTGTTCAATAATAAATGTCAAAGCACTAATTTTAACAATTGTTGCGTTCCAAGGGAGATTCCGCATAACATTCTTAGGCTCGATTTTTCCAATCTCAATAAGGGAATATCAGAAACATTTGCCTGTTTCCAGAGTGGAAGTTTATCGACCTTTCACTACATCAGAATGGCGTTTCAGTTGGCCTGTTTTCATACCGGCCTTGGGGTTGCCGCTTGGAAATTGATTCAATGTTGAAGTGACATTGAAAAGTGCGCTTTCTCGACTTAAGCAAAATACTGCAAGGTGAATTCCCCTTTTCGTCCTTCCTGTTACCTAGACGGTTAAACTGAATAGTGAATTTTATCTAGAATCATCTGATATCCAGTTGTCTACGGGAGTAGCAAAGACTTCACTTTCATCATTGACTGATTCCAATTCTAAACAAATCATATATGGGATTTGATTTCCTTTTCAGGTGACTTTTCATGCAGTATTCACATCAAACATCACGGAACGCTTGTTTTGTGCTGTCACATCCTCATGAGGAATGGCCAGTTGGGTATGTCCGTCGCGCTGAAACTGGGCCATGTACCCAGGCTCAGCGAAGTCATCCGCACAGGGAGTGGTCTTTGGGAGCAGAGACCAGTGACCCTGCCAAACTAGTGGTAAATGGATGCGGTGTTACGGTGTACGCAAGTTCAATAAACCCACCCAAAGAGACAAATAAGCGTGACGCTAAAACAATTCTTCTGTCTTCCCTATCTAATTTCGTGGCGATGGATAAGGGACTCCTAACAGGAGTGAAACAGTTGTGCGGCGAGCGCTTTCATGATTTCCGATGCTGGGTTCGAAGTAGTTACCGCATGTTCAACTATCCTTATGGTAGACATATGCGTATGCAAGGAGCTAAAGACCGAGTGGATTAAGACATTATTTGTGTCAATTATCATGGGCGATATGGCCAAGACGGGGAACAGTGGTGCTAAGGGTGGAAGAAAAAGAATGTACGCAAGTTCACCACACATACGCTAAATCTTAAATATCCACATCCATGTGGTCGGTTATCCGTTTTAATGCAATACCACCCAAACCAAAATAAAATGGTTGACAAGACAAATACGGACCCAAGGCTTTGACCGAAGGGTTTAGATTACGAGGCCATGAGATGATTTAAGGAGCTAATAATCCACTGCTAGTTGACAAATTGCTCAATCCATACGGACCTGCCATGACAGTGCAAACATTCTGAGTATTCAACACACCTTTTCGCTATGGTTGATGATGAGCTTAGTGTTTTATACTTCGTACAACTCTCGTGGTTGGTTTCAGATGATAATTTAACCATCTTACCTGCAGTAAGTATCAGTCAGGCAGATAAAGAAGACCGGGCATTCTCTTTTCTTTTCACACTTTGGTATGATCACCCTTATTGCCAGAATGTGATATGTAGAATTTTCTCCTCAGAGGCCATGTTACGCCTACGGTCATTTGCGAATGTTTCAAGATGCTCAAGACAAGTAGCTAACTGGGAGCTCCAAACACCCACGCGAGAGCACATGAGGCCTCTGAAGGCCCCAAATATTACTATTCGTGCTCTTGTAAATTGCATGAGACAACAAAGCTACACAAATGAAATACTCGGTGGTGTCTTCTTACGCAAATACTTTGAAAACTGTATCCCTCTCCTTTTGAAATTAGTGGACAAATACCGGCCAAAATATTTCCCCACAATTGCATATTTCTGTAAGGTCATATATATATATATATATACATATATTTATATTTATATAACCTTACCGGAAATCACAGCAATGCATGTGATTTATTCGTTATTGCTTGCTATAAATTAAACATGAATGATTCTGGTTGGAACAATTAGGTTTGGCCATCCTGTGTTCCTAGCTGGTCTGCAAACTAGTGAGCAGTACAAACCTCTGGCAAAATGAACACGTGAACAACTGCGTGCTTATGCAGATAGTCTATCCAGGGAGATGGTCAGCTGTGACAAATCCAATGGGACGGCCTTTGTAGATCAAGAAAAAAAGGGGAAAATGTTGAGAAAATGGGACTGAAAGGTACGGAAAAAGGCTGAGGCCAGCCAGCTTTGATAGTTTGTGTGCATCGGCCCAAATGAACCACACGGGACAACCAACAAACAACCAGTTCGGGTGAGCCCATCTGTACGTGATTGCAGATATGAGGCAGATCAAGCCGGACAAAAATCTGATGAAATGCTTGCCACCTAGTTACCGAAGTTGTAGATAAATCGAGCAGATCCGGGAAATTGATGTACTATTGCAACAGTATATTTTGTCTTTACTCACTTTTGTGAAATCAGTGTTTAACAGGTTACGAAAGGCACTTGTGGTCATTTCGCAATTCCCACGCATCTGTGTTCATCGTTACGGTCCATTGAAGCGGACAGTTAAGCAGCCGTCACGCTCACAGTACCCACTAGATAGAAAACATACTGCAAGATGGTTGCGAATCGATGGTACTTGATTGAAAGTTGTCACACGACTGGGTGACCTAGCAATTAATATGGACAACGACAAATGAATTTGAAAGCCACTAAGGGTTGATAAGGGAAACAATGGAAAATACATTCACCAATGCTACTCAATTGTCAGCTTTTTCAAGCCTGTCACTGATTAAACAGTCATTTAAACAAACGGAAGTAAGTGAAAATAACCTTTGCAAACGCCTTCCTGATTACAAGATTATAGCCATCACAGCGGAGCAAAGTGCCTGGCGCATAACACAAGGCAGATTCTAGGAAAAGAGTCAATCCGAACTTAGTTGCAGACCAACGAGAGTCAAGATTCAGATGATTTTTGGAAAAAATTGAAAAGAATAAGTGATTACAAAGTTGAATAAGTGACGATGGTATTTTTGAAATTAAATAGTTAAAAGTGCAAAATACCTTGACTTATTTGAGTGATTAATCGGAGGTTTTTGCGGGATTCAACTTCAGTGGAGAACCACGGGTATTCCGATATGCACGCTTGAGAATGTTATGGCAGACTGGATGAAAAATATTAGTTGAAGTTAAATAAAGCTCATAAATTGCCCACCGAATGGCAACGTGAATTAGCTATCCCGGTTCCCATAGAAGACCATCTAATAGAGAGTGTAAGGGGGAGCGGAAACATACAAAACCCTGGATGATGAGTCAGGGTGGGCATAACTTTTCTGATCAACCACGGTTTCGGTTTTCCATTCATCCTATTGTAAGAATGAACCGGCCAGTTGTGTGATTACTTGGGCCCCAATACATTGTGACTGGTCTGAATCTGTGCATGGATACTCAATGGCTCGAGTAGTGGTCCACCTCTGCTGACACAGTGTGGAAGGAATTATAAGAACTAATTTTAGACCATAATTTTTGCCGGGTACAAGATGAACGTCCAGTGTAATACAATAGAAGAAGCATCCGTTAGCAAGTTAAAAAGTTAGACACATCCCCGACCACACAAAATGGACCAAAAGCTGCTAAAAGTTGCTTGTTCAGTAAATCTAATCAGTGTATTGTTATAACATAAAGGATCTGCATTAAGTACGTAGTAGTTTATGAAGTCCAGTGCCTCAATCAGATAGTACGATTAAAATGTGCCAAGCAGAAAACTTTTATGGACCAATCAGAAACTGATACGATCACTGTAAAATAATATCACATTCAGTGCAGTTATTGTTGCTTAAATCAGTGACATTGTCTAACTAAGTACATTTTATCTTAGCTAAACATATTGTACTGTGCTCCGTATGACTGCAAACCTTACACACGCACACACACACACACACACACACACACACAAAAACGCCTCGTGTATCGTCCAAGTCTGACTACATCAACATGTTTCGTGTCACTCAAACAATCAATCTAATCCAAAGGTAGCCTTATTTATCTCGAGGGATGGACTCCCAGCATAGGCAACTACGTGCGAGTGATTACTCGCGTGGCAACTGAAATCCTACAAAATTTTACAAGCAAACAACAGATTGTTGCATTACTGTTAAACTGATGGCAAATTCTTGTCAAATCAAAACTTTTCCAGTATCCTAATTTGCCAGAAAATGGTTACAATGGCATCGAATTAGATACGCGGTAAACAGTTGTTCAGGAAAACAGTAACCTGAGTTTAGATCTTCGAGTTAAGTGAAACAGATTTTGAATGAAGATTTTACAAGAGCTAACTTGAGTCTACTAAAACAATACAACAAAGTTTGTTTCAAACAACCAAATACTAATTACGAAACTGTTTTGAAATCAGACAGCGGGCATGTTTGCTCCCCGGCTTCCATACTGATTTTCCAACCGAAGACCAAATGGACAGTGGAGTTAGCATTGCTTCAAAAACAGCAAATTTTATTTAGATCGTTTCCGTTGAAGGCGGGCCCGGTCAACTTATGTTTATCTCACCTCGCGGTTAGCGAAAATGAACCAAACAACCGATGAGTCAAGAAATCACTTAGCTTCGCAGTTTCATTTATCGTGGCTTTGTGTAATTTTGTTCATTAAAGTGGACATCTGAATAATGGGCAAAAAACAAATCACACTTCACACGTGCATGCGATCCTTGGATGATTCAAGCAAGTGGCTTAACTGTTACACGGACCAGACACCGCGGCATTCAGCCTCATTCTCGGAACGGTATACCACGTGGATTGTTGACTAGGCATTTGCACTAACCGAAGGACTTGAGGTTTCTTCACATTAATTTCAATTTTATGTGGTTTACCGTTCTTGATCGTACACGATATGATTTTCTGAATAAGGCAAGTTACGGTTGATATGCTAATTTGGTTTCTTCTCCCGGGAACAATCGAAATGCATGACCATAGCCAAATGCGCCAATATGATTTGCGTTAAAAATGCCTCACTAAAGTTAGTGTGAATTCAAACCGAAGTGAGAATGGATATGAGACAATTCAATGTGCGAATTAAATGTAAATATATGGATTGACTCATCAGGATAAACACAAAACAAAGAAACCTGGATGAAGACGCATTTCACCATGTGGGGGTTGGTGAGAATCTGTTTGTACCCCAGTACCTACCGCAGACACGGCAAATTTTAACTGAAACAGAAGGTCAACTGATTGTCAACGGCGTCGTTTAGATTTGATCAATATTACTTATTCCGGTCCAGTGCATTTCAATAATCGATTCCAATTTCTGGTCACGTGGGTGTATTTAGTAGGCGTGCATCCATTCAGCCCAGGTTGAAATTCATACTTACAAGAAAAAACAAACAGGATATCAACGACAGAGCTGAGGAGATAGTGACATACATGAGTGAACATGTAGCAGGCGAAATGTTTTTAAAGTTTGCCTTTTTTGAAGTGGATTACGCATTTATCTCCGCCAATGCATGGCTTGAACACACACGATTGATAGAACAACTTGATGGGGCGAAAGCATTTTACTAAAGCAGTAGAAGTGCTAGATTTAGGGATGATAGTATTAGTGACCAATCAGAGAAAGAAGATGAGCTTAACCATCTGTTAATTAGTGGATTGAATACATCCGTCACAGCCACAGCACCATACCTTAAAAAAGCATAGGGCAGACTGTCAGGACCTACACCTGAGGTAATTTTAGTGGTGCGGAGAAGGTAAAATATCTCTCCCCTAGAAAAACCTTTAAATGTCATATCATCCCTCTGTCCAAATATGACTGGGATATAAATGAAATAATGGATGAATGCATGATTCATGCTTTCGACATTCGCAAAGCATTTCAGATATCTTCTTTTCTTCCCACACAACAGTCGAATGCCTTGCCATAGGAATCGATTGTTGTTACCACTCGAGAGCTGGCTGGCAAATGTAGTGTCCATGCGTTTGATCTCAGCTTTTATTAGGGTGGAAATGTACCGCACACCTGAGTTATTACGGGATTAGTTGAAACGATCCTTTCGCCTCATGTGAATGCGGCCATTTGAGATGAATAGGGTTTCCAGAGGACAGTAACTATCAAAGATCGTGTTGATCGTCTGTGTGAAAAGCCTGGCATCGTCTTTCAGGAGGGGTTCAAATAAGAAACAATTAGACGCGTCTGAAATGGATTGCTGAAGAAGATTAAGGTTATCGTGTGAAAAATTACGGAGGGGAGTCTGGATTTGATTTGTTTGCCGAGAGCTTATCCTGGGCCATAACAAATGCAGACTATGATCACTACTTGATATGGCAGCAGGCAGTTTCAGGGTAAATAAATCAGGCTGGTTGGGACCAACTCCATCTTAAATAGAGTTGACTCTAATGGGAGAAACGCAGATGTCCATCAAATCAAAAAGCAATCAATGAGAGGGTTGATGCATGACTGAAATCACGTACAATACTATGCAGACTATCCGCAAGAAGGGGAACAATAAATGCTAGCAGTGAAAAATTTGCGATGTTGTATTCCGAGTTAAAAGAGGCTATGTATAAGTTCGTTGTGGACGTACGTGGATGAGGGGAAAACCTGGGATGACACTGTAATGAGACAGTCAGTTCCATCCATACAGTGCGCATAAATAACTTCGAACTTGCCAGACCGGAAGAAGTTTATGTTGCCAAACCGCCTCCAGTCTCCCTATCCAGTGAAACGTTTTCCTGCCGATGGAGTTTGAAGCTTTCTGTCGACACGGGTGACTAAGCAATATCGGAGTTCAGTTTAATGTAGGTGACACAAGTATGAACATGAATAATTCATTGGAGTACGAAGAAGAGACCCTGTATTTTGGTAAACAGGGAACGGATGTTGGTACTCCACAGTGCCGGAATGGACATCTTGGTCGGAAGGGTGCATTTAAGAACTGCCTGCCAGCCAACAAGAGTGATTCTTCTAAATGGATTAGATCTTTGAGATAAAACACTGCCTGACCCCAGTCCAGGATTAGAACCGGCAATGTTCTTAAACAGCCATAAGTTCGACCCGAGTGTAACCGCGTACAGAGGCCATAGAGAAGAAATCCTGCAAGGGAAAAGCCACTTGCCGGTGACACAAATTGGAACGTAGCCGGTCAAAGGGCGAGCGCAGCAGGGATACAAATTTGTGTAAAACATTTTAATTCTCCAATTACTAATGTGCTAACATGCATTACTGTCCGGAATGCAAACAAATCTTGTCACTGGTGCTGGAATTTTATTACATCCAATACCCATTTGAACTGGCATCAAAGTTATCCTGCTTTATTTTAATTCGACCGTTCTGTACCCGGCGTTCTACAGGAATAAGGTTTGAAGGGGATGCCAGAAACACTGTGTCATGAGTGTTGTTTGATACAGCAGATGTTTGCACGGTTAATAGATCAGTTTCTGTTTGAGACTTAGCGATGTCCCAGAGCAACAAGCTATGTTCTTTGCCCTATTTGATCAAGGAAGTTTACTCGGAAATAAATCAATATCCCATTTTTGAAACGACTTGAAAATCACAAACACGAACAAGTACAAACGCGTTAAAGGTCGGGGAATGAGAATTATCCAAAAAAAATAATGTTGCTAATACCATTTTTATGCACTATAAATGAAGGCGATGTCGTTGTCTTTCAGTATATCTTGAGGTCTCGTTTAATATAGAGTTCACCAACTGCACCGCAAAACCATGTTGCTTCCAACGAGCAGAGAAAATGTATAGTTTTAATCTAATTGATCACTTTGCGGATTACCAATCGGATTCCCTCTTCAAAACACCAAGCACATTCTAGATAACTCGAAGATTCAATCTATGAATTGACGGATAATTGAACCGAATCCTGAAGCTAAAAAATTTAGGAGACACTCGTGGACTGAAGGGAAACGACTGCAATATATTCAACAGATTCGTTACATTTTAGTAAAGGAAAGTAACGAGGATTACTGAAAACTTGCTTCCTTCTGCAAAGCCTATCATTGCTAAGTTCGTCGACCGTCCCATCCGCAATTTGATTAACTCCCCGATACTCATAGTCTCCAAGACTTTAAATCACTTGCGTGCCACTCAAGTTCTATTCCATAGGAAATTATCTTCTTCAATCGATACCATAGTTTCACAAATTTTAACGTTTGCCTTCGAAATGAAATCTGTAAGCATTTCGTTAGTCATTATTAACTTTGCAATCAACGGCACACTGAATGGTTCGCCAAATTAATGCAGAAATTTATACGCCACACAGTTCAATACCTGAATCTCCTTGTTTAACGCATGTCCCATACTTATTAAAATACAAAGAATTAGATGGCTGTCTTTCTTTGGAGAAGAACACATGGGCTATTTATAACATCCTCCTATTGGATAACGGAGAAAACTTTTATTACTATTTTGCGGTTTAGTTTTTCTCTCTTTAAAAATGCGAAAATTAAACTTGTTTTATGCGTAGTCAAATAAGTGGGCTTTGATTTTATTTCATATATTAGACACCGTTCAGCAAAATGACTCAGACTTCTCGTGCAAGTGCAGTGTTATAACAATAAACCTAATTTTTCCCACCGTGTTACTACAGCCTTCCGCAAACAATACGCGAGCTACGTAGGTCACCAAAATGGCCTAGAAATCAAGGTCTGCTTAGATGAAAACAAAATCTATGATTTGCAATGCTAATGCCTTTCAGGAAGATATTATTTTATACTAGGAGATAAATATGGATACGACGATCGGCACAAGACTGAATTTTGTCGAACGAGTGAACTATTTTGGAAGTCTCAACTTAACCTAGACTAAATTCCGACATCCGTGCACAGAGTTGATGAAATGCCCACTAAGATCTTCAGGTTTTTATTTTCGATGTCCCGTAGAGTTCACTTACATTCAACTGATCACACTACAGTTATTATTGTATGTACTGAAACGATTGTGGACGATCGTTGCAGTTCTTTAGTGCTGCGATAGGTCTTTTAAATAATGAACACCTCAGACACCATTAACAGATACCTAGAGAGCACTACGAAACAAGTGTCTACGGTTCTCAGGCAAATTTACACATACAGCTCATAACTTTTTCAATCACTTCTTGATTAATCCAACATTTCTGTTCTTTACACCTCAGCAGATCGAAAGCAAACTGACCGAGTAATGTTCGGTCGTAAAACCAAACTGGTACTTGCATTTTCTAGTCAGATGTGTAATTCCTTCATCGAGGATGAGAGTCACTGCGTCAGATTGACTGAGCTCATTTTGCGAGTCGCCTGAAGGCTTCCATCGAACTTGCTTGCCCTCAACATTCCGCGGTAAAATTAAAACCAAACGCATCGACAGACTTTTTGTGAACAAAAACGCTTACGAAGTAACAACACTCTGACTTATGAATTGTGCAAATATTTGGGACTTCAAATTGTGGAGTCAAATTAACCATAAATAAATTGCACAATATAATTTCCGCTTCAAAAGGTAATTGAAACAGTTAGATCACGCTAGCCACAATTAACCAGAGCGGACCGGATGATGTCCACTGCGGACGTGAAACATGTATAGATCATTGGATTCTACTCTACCATTCGGTAACCTGCCAGTATTTTGGAACTTATTTTTGGAACAAAACAGTCCTGTATGAAAAATGCCGATTATCGTGACAAAAACAAGTCAGACTCACAAGTGTTCTCGACATTTCTTAACTTGTCAGTCCATCCTTTGAGGCTATAATTGAGGGGATAGAAAATAATTACCACGGTTTCGTAGGTGTGTGTGCGCGCGTCTATGTCTCTGCATAGTTGTTTGAATACGGGGTGTGAAGTGGGGTTGGTCATGAAGACATCTCACTGGTAAATGGGATGGAATGATTACGTCACGATGGTCATCCGGTCCGTGTCATGAAAATCTGTATTATTGTGTTGCATGCACGCGTGTTTTTGTACACCATCATGTCTTCTAAATTTCGATTTCAAGTTTGGAAATTTTAAAAGCAATTGTTAGACTCATTTCGTTTTAAAATATTAATAGCAATCTTAACAATTGTAGTATTTTACTTCCTATATATGGTCCAAGAAGTGGTGAATACTTATGGAAAGTTTGGAAACCGTTTGGGAAGCAATTTTGCTAACCACGTCCAAAGATCTCGAAGTTCCCGGCTTGACCCGAGTAGGTGTACATGGGTTGCAAATCCGTATTTTGTACATTCCTTTCACATCGATTGCGGAAACTCAAATAACAGTACCTTTAGTAATATTACTAATAACGTTCTTAGCATTAGGTCCCTTTAATGCAAGTAAAATATAAATTTCAAGGCATCATCAAATATGCTATCCATATAAGTCACTCATGGGTTATCTAAAATATATAACTGCTCAGTATTTCCCAGATTAGGTATTGACGAGCGACCCAATAAACGCTTTCATAAAATTGCCTTTTGCATATGCAAACTTTGAGTCAAAACAAAAAAGTGACGAGGTGACCGTTTTGTTGACTTTCAACAAATCGTTGACAATTGGTTCAGAAAAGTCATTCTAGCAGCTGAATGGTTGACGAATCCCACATCCCTTGGGACTGATGCCATGTTACCGATCACTGCGAGTCTGCTTGTCCCACTGATTGAGATTCCATTTCATTGCCGGAACAAAAGTTTTTTAATTAGAGCAAACATCTTGGGAACAGATTTGTTACCTTGGTTTGCGTGACATTTCCCAGTTAAATGTGGTTCCACAATGACAACAGTGAGAAATTCCCGCATTTGGATTGGCACTAACCGTTATTTTTGATGTTTGTTTGGACAAAAATCGGCGTTATTGTGATCAAAATAGAGACGGACGCAAAAATGTTGGTGCATCGATGGCTAACTCATCGTTAGTCGATTCAAAAAGGGAACTCAGGCATAATGATTTCTGAAAATGATTTTTCGAAAACGAGATGAATCCCTGAAGTTCATGTCATATTCTCGAATGAGTAAACTTCGGGGAGAAGCTACTAATTGGGTACACTATATAGGCTTCCTAGATTCAGTAATTCGTCAGACAGACGATTTGATCTTATGATCCCCAAGAAATTGGTATTTTGGACTTCTTCCCGACTAACTGTGTCCGTCAATTCCTTGTCAGTCAAATAAGCAAAATACCCTGGATAACCAAATCGACAGCAACGTTGTTGGTGGACGAGATTTTGAACCGATGTTTCGACTACCAGGAGCCATGTTTCTCACGGCAGTTTTCTAAAACGGAGACCAGCCTCGATTTTCCTTGCAGGGGATTTCACAATCAAAATTATTTTTTGATTGTAAACCTTGCCTTAAGAAAGACTGCTCATGGTAATCGAAACTTTGACGCACCACATCTGCCAGCAACGATGTTACTAACATTATATCATTCACAATAAAAACCAGTACACGGCGCATCGGTTTTTCGATTCATTCCTTACTTCATTTGATCCTGAGATTTTGATGTTATTTGTTACTTTTCGTTGTTTGATTATGTACAAAAGCACGCCGTTGTAGTTCGATTCTTTATTTTCTAATCAATTTCGCCTTCATGACAACGCGACATATCTATCGTGCATTCGAACATAAATGACAACTTCTTTCGCAACGTTCATACAGAATCCTAACTGGTTTCTTTTTTCTTGCTAGTCCGCGTGCACCAAGCAAGAAAAATCATCCTAAAACCAGAAATGGTGCAAATAGATTAGACGGAAAATACTTTAAATTAATTTTGAATCATTCGAACCTACGATGGTATATGTCAAACTACTGAGAATAGGGATATTGATCGGAAAGCCCATTGCAATTTAGTTCAACCTTATCGAATTTTCACCATCCTAAACGTTGTCTTGTATCCATGACCATGTAGCACATGAACCGAACTCGTTCGATCGAGAACGATACTCTACTCTCTGGTCCGCGATAATTTATGATAATTGAGCCCGTGCTATTTCCCTTCCCAAATTAAATTTCCCTCATTATCCTGGCTGTGAGCGCATACAAATGACTGATGAAAACAAAATTGCCACTAAAATATTTGCCTGATTTTATCAAAAACAACTGAGATCAATAAACCGGGAAAATTTTGGTAGCATTATAGTTTTATTTCTCTTTATCGACATGCTTTTGACTGCCAAACGTCTGTAGGTGTATCTGGTCAGGTGATTGTACTGTATATTACGTCACGTGGGTGGGGAAATGATTCGCAACGATATTACTACAGCTCGTGGTTTAACGATGAGATCAGAAGAAAAGTCATGCTAAATTCACTCACTTAGCAGCTAACGGGCCATGGCGTCTGCTAGCATCTGATCACAACACAAAAAGGAATTTCTTTCCGAATTAATTTGCATAGGGCATATGGAAGACAAATTTCCAGATGAGGTTTCATTTACGTTGATCTTCCGAATCGCCAATGTGTATTAATTATGGTTGGGCGTTTTACGCACTCTCACGGAACCGTGCACGTAGACTGTAAGCCCATGGTGAAGCTTTATCGGTGGAAACACTGAAGCCACCACTATTGAGACCCAGTCTGTACGTCTTCCTTGGCGCCAATCAGTCAGACTATATCGAGCTGATTGTCGGTTTGCCGATACTAATCGTTTCAGTTGCTTCTGTCCTCGTTTCAGTGAATTTGGCCTAGATAAGCGAATGCAAACATTAAAAATAACATTTACCGTACGGCTATCTGTTTTGTTCTCCAGTGTGCTAGACTAAGATTGGATAAACAAAATCCGGTGAATTGTTTTCTTGCACTTAAAATGGACGAACGAATTCAAACAACACGATCGGAAGCCGCCTTTGCTTGGTTCATTGGAGTGTACTTGAATGAATTACAATGTCCGAAAAAGATTGGTACTTGTTACGCATAGTATGCAGCAAAAAGTAGAGCCTGTCCCATGTTCCAACTTATTTATATGTCCGAATCCGATAATAAAATCACCTTCGTCGGAACAATTAACTAGACCGCGCAACACAAAAACACACTGCTGCGCGCTGCGCTACTCACCCTAGGAAACGTGAAAATGAAGTGAAATAATGTCACATTCGTCTCTTCTCAGCCATCCTAGGTGTAACCTGAATCGGCAATGAAACTTTCACTGTTTAAATTCCTAGGTAACTCTTGTCGGGATAACTACAATGAACTCAACTATTTTTACACCTTTTTTATTGTGATTTAGTAATCTCCTGTTTGATGGGTAAGTCGTAGAATTGCTTCGCATTTGGTAAGCAGGTTTGCATCACCGGATCCCATTCAAACGCGGATCTGTTTTGAAAGCTGTTCACCGCATTAGTCGGTGTAGGCTTCAACGACGGACATCGCCGGGTGACGTTGAAAGTCTATACATCATTTAGTATTTGATAATTTGCGCGTATGCCTAAATAACTGACGGCTATCGTGAGAGGAAACACGCGTGTGGCAGGGACAAGTAGTTAAGAAGTTCATTTCGGTGGCAAAAACATAATGAACCACTTTTCTTTTGGGGAAATGAACCGACAGCTGGTTTTATATCAGTCAAGGCAAAACGGCGCTCAATAGCGTTCCTTCATTGTCAAGATTGCCTTCTCAAGTAATAGCTAAAATGACGTAATGCTGTCCAAGGGCATACAAATTTCGGTTTTATAGATTTGTCCACAGGATAGATTTCTGCTTTTGCTGGCAAGAAGAAAATTGAAAATTGCCAGGATATTCAAGAAGAGTTATTCACTTGTCAGCTGCTTGTCGACCTCGAACATTTAGCTATTGTTTCGTGGGATCAAGGTCATCCAGATAAGATATTAATCCTGTTGAATAACTTTAGTGCAAAAGTGAATCAGTGCGTGGACGTTTATTGGCTTTACAGTCCAACAATCAAGTAATAACCAATTTTGTCAGGAATAGGCAAATACTGTTGTGAACAACACAACGTGGCGAACAAGCTCGTCTTCAGTTATTCGTAATGATGCTAATACACAACATTAAATATGGTCTGGAGATGGTTCAAGGGAAATTGTCCGTTTGCATTCACATCAGTTCACAACTCTAAGAATGCGTCTGTGTGTATGTGTAATTGGTCAATTTGTCACACGATCAGATTGTAGACCAATTGTTGGATAATGACAAGTGGGCCAGGGAAGTTTAAGAGTCTGGACAAATTGTTTCTGAGCCCATAGAGGGGGGTTACACAAACGGATAGATACAGCTTCGGCTGTGTTCAAGATGCGACACTTGAAAGTTTTTGATTGTCCGCTCCTAACTTTGTAGATGGTGCGAAAAGCACTTGTCACATTCACTGAGTGGTTTGACTCGACGAGGTGTGAACACATCGCGCTAGTGATTGCCTGAATTGTTCCTGTGCTCAACCAAGCCGGAAGGTGTTCTCGAACGCGATCGGACAGACGCCTG
>LUCM01005051.1:0-109385 GCA_008360955.1 Fasciolopsis buskii | reverse complement strand
GTCCTGCGGGCCAGGAGTTTATACCTGGATCCCAAGCGAGCAGGTGAATGAAATACACCACAGAATAGAGGCTGCAGAATCTGGCAGTCTTTCCTTTTATACATTGTTAGTAGTATAGGAGATATGGATAGATTGTCTACATGACAATAATTTCACCATGTGAATTCATCACTCAACTCACATTAAAGAAAACCATGGAAGACACCTGTACAGACTGGTTTTCATCCTTGTTAGGAATCATCAGCAGTGCATATCCTTAACAAGATGAAACAGCTCGTATCTCTTATGCGTTTCTTATGAGTGAGTGAGTGATGATATCACTGGCTGATTTTTATTTCTGTAAACATCAATCTCCTCTACTAAAGTGTATCAAGTAAGTCACAGCTCTGTAGGTCATATACCAAAGCCTTCGCCGTACTTAGGCTACCTGCAAGAGAAGTCATCTATCAGTAGGGGTGCGATCGCTGTGAGGTAAGCGACAGTAACCGTGCAAACCAGTGACGGATAGTTGCAGACTTCATGTGTAAGTTCACAAAGCCGTTCAGAAGTTTCTGCCCGGTGCTTAATGGCTAATCTTCTCTTATCTTATTTCGTTCGTCCCGGCAGTTCGCGTCCCAGGCTCGTCCTTTAAGTGAAAACACATGTCGGTTTGGATAGTGAATGAGTTTTGTAACTGTGCAGCAAAGAATGTTCCACGGATAACTTGGCAGTCTCGTTGGATAATTTCACGCTTCGGTGTCACTTTTGAAAGGCAAACGAACGCTATTACGGTTTCTTTACTGGTCCTATTACTTTTTGTCTACATCGTGTTTTTCAATGAGTTTTAATTTATGAAATTCTTTCGGAGGTATCCAGTTTTTGTACGAATACGCTCCGCACGGGAAAGCGAAAGCATTATTTTCAATTTTGTGTCGTCCGAACATATATTTCTCTTGCTCTATCATACTAAACTAAATCAGGCACGAATGTAGGCTCCGTACCTGCCCCCGTATCGTCTGTTGGTACTCACCCCGTGCTCAAGCACCCATACGTATGTGGAGGGAGATATATGTTATGTAACCTCGCCCACGTTGCAGTTGCCATAGTTGTTGCGAATTTTCTATTACCCCGACGTAGATAGGTTGTACGGTTGCATGAGTACCATCGACATACTCGTCGCCACTTCACCTGATACACAGAGCTCAAGACTATGCTAACGACTCCTGTCTAAGTCTTCTTAAGTTTCTAGCTTTGTTCCAGAGATTAATTAAATCGATTGGTACATCGCACACGTTTATGTCTGGGCAGGTTCAGCCTACCTGAGTCTTGTATTTTCACTTGATGGATTGTAGTGATTTGTTACGTGAGTGAGATGATTTTGACTGAGTGCCGTTGGTGATAGGGTAGGGGAACCGAGGGTGAGACCACTTTAACGTGAATGAAAGGTGCGTTTACGTCTGACTTTGTGTTACACCAACACACATGAGGCTTGTGTGGGTGATATATCAGATCGAACATAACGTTTGCGTGAAAAACGTGAGGCTCGTAATTTCATAGAAATTGATTTTTCTATTTGAGTTGCCCTATCCTTTTCGGTTGGACTCTTTGTGAATTTTGACTAGTAGCCCAGTATTCTATTCATTTTTTCAATGTAGTCCAACTTATTGATGATGACAATGCCAGCCCCTTTATCTGGTTTGGTCAACATTATTTCGTCGTTTGTTTGTAGTTCTTTTAGACGTTTCAAGTGCTCAGGCGTTACCAATCCTTGCTTTACTCGTCTGTCGTCACGATATTGGTAACATGAGTTGACGAGATCGGATTTAAGTTTCTCTAAACTCTCCGGAGAGGACGGCATCAGATCCGACAGCTGACTAAACAGATTTTCAAATTCAACTTCCATATCTAGTTGCTTGGTTTTGTTGGATGGGCAACAGAATTTCGGTCCTAATGATAGAACTTCAAGCAATCTCTTATCCAGGCTTACAGAAGACAGGTTGTGGACGAATCTTTTCGGATCCAACGGGAACTCACCGTTAGGTTTTTCTGGATTGACGGTTTTCCTCAGCGCTGACCGTAATGGCTCCAATTGCTTTTCCCTTATTGAATGAGCGTAGGCGATGAACCTTTCCTTTTCTTCTTCAGCCAACTTGTCGAGGACTCGTGTCGAGTTCACAAAGATTCGCTCCAATTCTGACGCCCGACTGATTACCGTGTGCCGTTCGTTCAGGGCTTGGCGACGTAAGGACACATTACTAATGTTCACGCGAGTTCTCCTCAAAACAGTCCGATAGAGTTTGGGATATTCTGATTTGTGGATACACTCATTGAGAAACTGAACACGAGCCAAGGCCAGGGCCACTTTCGTACAAAGCTTAACGTAACTGTTAAGCCCACGTAGTACGGCGGGGTCTTTGGTTTGCTTTAAACGTTTGAAAATCCCACAGAACACATTGAGAACAACACAACGTGGCGAACAAGCTCGTTTTCAGTTATTCGTATTCATGCCAATACATAACATTTAATGTTATGTATTAAGCTGATCAGGAGGAAACAATCGAGGCTTACAATCGAAATAGCTGTTGCGAATAAATTTTCGGTAGCAATCACCGAAGTCGAATTGCTAGGGCTTGGTACATTTATGACACTTTTGCTGCTGTTCTCCGCACAGACTGAGTCAATTCTTTTGAGGATTGTTTTTCCTGCATGTAGGAAAAATCAATAAGGCGCAAAACACGCATTTGATTTGTTACAATTCTACCCTGAAATTTATGCTCCTAAACTGACCACTTTGGTTCTCGAACTTCCCCGACAGAGGACCCAGTACGTTAGTCCCGTGCATGCCGTAATCTTTGGACTAATTCCTCGATTGCCGACTAACGTCACTCGGTCCCACCGCAACTGACAGATCCTTCCTATGGTTTAGTGATCAGGGGGTAAACATGATAGATTTTCAGGGCAAACTTAGGAGATTCGACCAGTCCTCTCTCCTGTCGATTGCTCCCTTGTTAAGCAGCTTTCCAATAGCTGTTAAATTTTGGTTGAAGTTTTTCTCGAATTATAGTTAAGAAGGGTTGAATAGCTTACAAACTTTCAGCTACCTCTGTTTTCTAATTTAACAATACAGGCCGCAGACAAATTCTCAAAACTGTGGGACTCCCCAAAAAATTACGGGATATCTCCTTGCTTGCAATCTAATTATCATTCTCTTCAGCCGGAACTGAATGCTACCAGTCTTCACCATCTGTTTCAAGTCAAATTTTTAGATTACACACCATGTGGGTTGCGCGGTAGCAACATGTTCTGTACCCGTTGATTTGGAGTCCCTTAAATATTTTCTGCCTAAAGTAAAGAAACAAATGACACCATGTGTATACCGTAAACATTTTTACTTTGTTTGTCGTAGACTATCCTTAGCAAATGTTGGTAATTAACTCGTGAACTTAAATGTTCCAAAGTCAGTTGGACAATCAGTAACCTCGGTGGCATTAGTTTTTCACCAGATAATAAATGCATTAAACCTTGGATCACATAGTTTCAAAATCGTGGATAAATTTACTCCCTTTTCACGGACACCGTTCTCCAAGCCACTTGGCAAGCACCATTTCAACTGTGGCTTGGTGCCCATTTTTAGTTTCTAGAGATGACATCAGGGGCCATTGGCATGCAACAAATTTGATACAGAAAAGTGATTTGCACTGAATTGATTGATAGTCAAAATTTGAGTAACTGTGGAACTACGCATCTACGCGCACATAAGCCAGAAATGAAAGCCAATTCGTCAAAGGGAATGAACGAAACGTGGCCGATGATCACAAAACAGAGATTAGAAATTTCTTAGCTATTCGGAAAAGATCGGAGAATTTCAAGAGCAGAACAGTGATTTGAGTTTGGATAAGAAACCTTTCCACATAGAAAGCATTCGCCAGTCCCTACTGACATTTTGTTGTGATTTCTTGTGTACGATCATGAAGCATGCACAAAGTTGGTTGTTTCGTTGCTTTGTACTTTAATGTAACAAAATTGATCTTGTATATGATTTCGTTAGCCAGGTTTCTGGCTGAATCAAAAAGCTCGTTGCCCAAGACAGCGAAACCTAAATTCCGGTGGCCTGAAATATCTAGAAAGGTATATCCGCAGGTCACTCAGAAAAAGACGTGTTCGAACTTGTTTTAACTATTCAAGATTGCATACCATCACAGGAAATCCATGAGTGAGTTCTTCTCTCCACTTCGTCATTTTGTCAATCTTGCGACGACGGCAATAAAAATGCACACTACTTTAAGGTTTTATTTTATTTCCAAGGGATAATGAAAGTTTTTGTGCGGACAAATAGAACAGGATACGAAATAGTAAAGATACATAACCATTTTGGGAACACAGTCCGAGAAAAGTAGCCACGGGAACCCAGTTTTTAGTCATTTTCTACGGGCAAACGTGTTTAGCCTTTCCCCGGGATTTTAGGGATTATTCCGTTTGTTCCAGCGGCGAATACGAGCACATGCACAAGCACACACAAGCAAACAAATACAAGTGCTGCCTTTTTTTAATTTTTATTGCCCACAGAAATTCAAAATACAATCTCCTCTAAAATGTATATATTCAGAGAACGAATAAGTGAAGAAAACGGTTGACATATCTCAAATGGCGAATCTCCCTCAACCACACACACACGCATGTATATTTATACATATATACAAATATGTATATGCTTATATGCATACAAGAAACCCAGTGTGATTTTTCAACAGAATGCTAACCCCTTTTCTATCCCCAAGACAAGTACCCGTCGTTTAGGTGCACTCTGAGATTGAAATTCACGCAAACATCTTTAAATGTGTGAAGTAGGTTTGTAAACACAAATACTTACATTTACATGGCTGCTAGACCAATTTATTACAGAACAGTTAACGAGACCAAACAGGTAGCTTCTGTTCCTATTCGCCTTGTGCCTTTTACCAGATGTCAATTGGACGTTGTCGATGAAATGGTTGTGTTTTGTCCAATGAAGTGTAGAAAACTGTCGACCATAGAGATGAAAGATTTCAGATTTTATCTGCACATTTACTGAATGCTTTCGGCAGATCAAGCCGTCAGATAATTTACCTCCAAAGCGATGTTTTACACATGTGATTCGAGTGAAAATCGATAAAATTTCACTAGCGGCGATATTTTTTCTATTGTCTGTTGCACCCTCGTCCGCTTTCCTTGAACGAAAGCAGTGATGAATGGGATATTGCAGAGAGTTATATCGTACCGTTGATTACCCTCTGAATTTTTCACATTAAACTGGGTTATTTGAAATCGTACTCACAAGGCGGTTTGCGGGATTCACCAACTGTTCAGTAATGCGGTCGGTTCCTTCTTCATTGTTCATATCTGAAAAGGAGTGTTTATGTCGAACTTTACACATTTGTTTGTTGGTAAAATGATCCAGAATCGAACTGGCTTGACCAAAGTTCCCAGTCATGGGACACCAGTAACGGACATAACCAGTCGATAGTATTGAACCATCAGCGCAAGCAAACTACCACCTCTCTTTGGCTCACTTTTTCGATCAAACCTCGGCCGGTGGTGGCCGAACAGATAGGGTGATGGCGTTTGGACGTGAAGGTCGCAGGTTCGAATCCTCCCACAGACGGTCAACTTTCCCACCTGACAGCCCCATGCTGACGATAGCCCCCTTCCCGAAAAATGATGTACATTTATGATTCACTAATAAAGGAAGTAAAAGATAAAAGAAAAGAAAATGCCAACGAACTCATGTCAGGGTAAAGAAGTCAAACGTACACCTGCATTTACTGAGGAATCCCAAAGTAATTACGAATCAGTATTATTTATCAATTCGTGACGTGTTTATTGAATCGACGGTTAGTTGTGCGTATCTTGCCAAGCCCCGATAAGGCGTTTCAGTAAAAACGTTATAAGAAGTTAGCAACAGGGGTTTTTCGCTTCATGCATTTCCTGTGCAATTACCTACTAACTTTGAAATTTCACACTCAGCTTTGTATGGTAACTGGGAGTAAATGAGATCACCATTTCCTTAGTAGTTTAGGAAAAAACATTAGAAACTTTTGATCAACTCAACAAGGGCATACATTAAATAAATTTTATGCACTGGCGCAGAATTTGATGAACAATCACTTGTTAATTCAAATAATATTTGATTTCAAGATCACGTTGGGCATGCAACCTGAAAATGTGAATGTCAATCCTAAACACACATTCGATTTCATATGAAGTTCGTTGTGGTGACCGACTAGCTTTGTAGATGAAGGAAAGCGATACCTCGAAGCTCGTCAAAGTTGATTCGGGGTGGTGGGGGTGGGACTTTCATTGGGCTTTGTTGTACATGAACAACAGGAGTTCAGTTTTCATGCTGCTTGATGAAATGGGTTGCAACTGAACACAGCTATTCGTGTCAGTGAGTTCAGGTGAAAAGCATTTTAGTGGTAAACTATGGTTGACTTTTGGGACTAAAACCGTGCTGGTATTGGCTGGTTTCAAAGAGACGGCTGAATTTCTAAGCATAACCTGGAATGGCAGCCATAGTGGCCGAAATTTGTAGTTACTATGCACTATCGACTATAAAGTAAGGAAAAAATCCAGTTAGCAAGCTTGATTGTAAAACTTGCCTTGAGAAAGACTACCCACGGTAGTCGAAACGTTGGCGCATTACATCTACCAACAACGCTGTGTTATTAATATTATATCATTCACAATAATAAGGAAAAAATCATTTGTATTGCAATTCAGTTCTAGTTTCGAAAAGCCATTTATAAATGCTACATAATATGTGGGAATTCACGAATAACTTATGACATAGGCTTCAAGGCTAAACAAATAGCAAAACAAAATCAAATCGTAATCGCATTGATACCACAAATATGAGATTGCTTCCAAAGTTTGAAAGGGTCACATTGTCTGGACTTTATAGACCAACTGTTTGACTGACTGACTAACTGATCATGGTGACTGACCCAATAAATGACGGAATCAGTGCTGCATTTATTGCAGCTCAGGTTGTTGGCTTCCGTAAGCTTTTGGTTCCTAGTCTTATGGCTTACGTTGAAAACGTGTCATCATAACTCAGGTTGATATCAACAATGCCTATCCGAAATTGAACGTATCCTGCTCTACTTACTGGGCGATACTTAGCTTTGAAATTTGATCTCTCCAATGATCATGAGCCCGTAATTAAATGTTTATTTTACTGCCTGTGTTAAATTTGTTTTTGACTCTAAGGGACTAATGTCTGATTTGAACAATTAGACTTTTTCGGTTTTTGTTGGTTCGATTTCCAGTGACTGATCGACTGACAATTTCAAATTTTATCCAAAATGCAATTCTGTCCTTTCTGACCATCAGGAACTGCTTTGGGTTAGAGTCTGTCGTATCTTCGGGTATCTTGTTTGGCGTCAGACATTTGAACGGTCACTGTGCGTCTAATATGATTGATATGACGATTCGCACGTGATGCCAGATTGACAAATATTCACATGCTGGAAGTGGAAATAACAATATCGCCTGAAATTGTCTAACTTCCCAAACCAGACAACAATATTCTAGGTTCACGGACAAAGGTAACGGAGAACAAGTAGAAAAATAAACATCTGATCACGGGACCAACTTCTTCTAAGAGATCGGAAAGCAAATCTGACGACAATCTAATGATTAGAGGAGGCCACGGCCGACTGAGCACACGCCATTGTGATGTCAACTGGACAGGGGTGATAAGACTGCAGTTAAAACGCCTAGTTCCGTGATTTGAACCCCATGTAATGTCTGATTTAATAAATCACAGACTATCATACTCAATGATTATTTGAGTCTCGTACTCAATCAATCCCTCCTTCATATCAGCAATCCCAAATCCATTATCTTACTCACTCGCTCCGTCACTCGTACTAATAAGATAAATTATCGTTCATTCATTCAATTGGTCGCTTAGTTATTTGGTTAGTTTGCCAGTTAATTGGTAAGTAGTCGGTTTGATTCCCGCATTTTTCTGTTGACAAATGAAAACCTATTCAGTGCTTTCTTGTAATGTCACGAGTACCTCTGGACCAGAATTTTCGACAACACACAAGTGCACATACAAGCACAGGTCTGTCCAAGTGGTTGTTCAACCAAAGTAGGTAATTCGTGGATGTGAATGCCACCAGTAGAAAGTTTAGTTTGTTCGTCGAAATGATGCGATTATCCCAATATCTCTGACATAACACACCTGTTATTTGACCGAAAAAAGCAAACCAACGTACCTCACGATAGGTTGGCATTTGTAAGTTCGATGGAATCAGCTGGTTCATTTGTTCCAATAACCATTTGGTCTGACAGAACCTATTTGAATGTGCAGTCAATCACGTTTGGTTATGGCTGAATTCACATTGCTTCTAACTCTAATAAAAATGGACGAAAGTGCATGCGTCTTTCTGGAAAGTGACGTGTTATTTCCGTGTGTTTCAAACGAAAAGCTTGATTCACTGGTTTGGTGACCAAGACGTTATTCAATCCAATGTTGCGTTTCTTATTAAACTTGATAAAATTAGGGATTGTTGTCATCATTATCAATGATACTAATATTGTTATGATTAGTATTATTATTTCACTTCTTTAATAAACATTCAGTTGATAAAACCTGGAAAGCTGAAGGTTTGAATGTCCTCATATGGATTAGAATAGGTCACAGAAAATTTGTCACCGAAATTGCTAGCAGCTTGATCAGATTGATCTTGATAACTAAGATTATTAATACTAACAACAATAATATTATTCTGTCTCTTCTATTATCGATACACTCAAAAGGGAATATGGTGGTATACAACAAGCCGAAAATGACAGTGATTGCCGTTGTCGTTGTTCTTGTCGGTGGTATTGGTGGGCTTGTTAGCATTGTTCAAGTGGATGGCGATGTCGTTGGTGTTAGTGATGTCGATGTTGGTATTGGTGTTAACGATCTTCGTGATGATGATGATGCTTTTGTTAATGTCGTTATTGTTGGCGTTGGTGTTGTTGTTGTTGATGATGATGATGATGATGATGATGGTGATGGTAGTATTGATGAGAATCGAATGTTATTTGCTTCACGGTTGAACAGGTAACAAAATTCGGATGCTTTTTTTTAAATTCAATCGAATTGTACCCCTGAATGATCAAGTTTCTCCATCTTGCGGCTGGCTAAAAAGGCACTCACGTATTTTACGACAGCCAGCTGCTTTAAGGATGTCAAGTAGCATCTACTCGAAATTGAATTCAGCCTCTGAAACTGTAGACTACAACACGTATCCTGGTTGTATGTAACGTGACGCACTCAAACGAACAAAGCTGTCAAGCGCCTCGAGTGCACGACGAGATCAAACCTCAAAGTAACCTACAAGAAATGATCAACCCATCAAAAATTGATACTCTATGCATCGAGTCAGTTTGCTGGACGCCTCAGAGCTAATGCACCCGTCTGTATCGGACAGAAAGTCAAGCGTTGAGGAAAGTCACGATCGATAGTTCAATGAGATTTCAGTTGCACAACCAACCTACCAAGGACAACACACACGATTTTCAACACTATTAATTAGTCGCAAAGTGATGCCTACTTTTACTACCTAGAGCCACAGGTGAAGAGATTTGTACTATAAAAAATCCGCACACCAATGGCATGCCGATGAACTTGAGCCCCAAACCGTGGTTCACCTTGGTTAGAAGACTAACAAAATGTAAAAAATTCTCGGTAATTTTAACTCCATCTTACCCGAATAAAGCTGCACTGCCTGGGGATAGCCGTGCTGAAAGTGTGCACTGGACAGACTGACACCACATGGTTTGTTTGATAAGTCTTTGGGATTTTCCAGTGTGCAGTTTACCTCTAGATGTTGCCACATCAACGGTCGTACTTATACATGAGCCCAAATCTGGCCGAGTAAAAAGGTTATGTATTTGGATCGATTTCACGAGACAGAAGCCATTCGACGGTAGGACCTGTCTAATTTGAAATAAGCACAAATGCGGAGCATATTAAGACCCAAACCTCAGGAAATTTATGGCGTGGCCTTCACAATAGAAAAAAACAAATAAGGTTGCATCCATCCCATATTTCCCATCACTGTTGATCACTCTGCATAGAAATCTTCCGAAAAAAAAATCGACTTAGATGTCAGGAAACAATCCATGGAGGACCACAAATGAACTCAACGGTAGAAAACCATGAAAGCATAAAAACTGCGCCCGAACTTAAAAGTGAACCCGCAATGAACAGTATTGAATCGAATGACTCTGCCATTACCTTCAACGAGCAGGCTTCGAATGGTTTGCTATAATTCACCTCATGATATAACATCCAAGCGTTATCTATTTGTGCGACCAACGATGGCTGAGGCAAAGCGACCTTCTCCCACTGATAGGTGACCCCTCTTCTGATAGCCCATTTGCTTTGCATCCATTAGGAAAAGACCAAATTCTTAGTAATCGTTGATAGTGTTCAGAGGAAATGTTCTGTTAAAATCAGATGTTCATTTTTCCTAACATCGATGATGAGCGTGAAAATAAAGCACAACCTGAATGTGTGCCGGTGGACCAGCCGCGTGAAACCTTATCAACAATACCATTCCACCGGAGCACACGTTCGATTTTTATGCACTCCCCCCCAGGATAGCAGCGACTGCTTAGTGTTAGTGTCGAGGCAGATGGAAGCTAGTTTTAAACATCTAACAACAGGTGATGAGACGAAATGACCAATAGTGATCGCGAATTGTGTAGACATTCCATACACTCAAAACGACTTTCGTTCAAGTTACAGAGGCTGAACGCTTTGCAGTCTGCGGACGTACTTATGTGACTTCTTGTCAAAGCAAACCGATTGCGCCCAAGAGAGGACAATCAGCATATCAGGATGCCATGAAATATAAACTAACATAAACAAGATCAGAGTTCAAAAAATCACTGCAGGTTTTCCTGTCGTTTGGAAAATTCTGGCTATTGCTTCGTGGCCACGGACTCGTTTTAGCGGCAACCAGTTTGGTTGAGACATGCAAGTATTTCTTGGTTAAACTTATCCCATTTTCAAGATGCACGCAAGGTTATGAAGCTACGCACCAGCATCACATAACCCACAGCAGCAAACACTTGTAGAAGCCGTTGTTCGAAAATTTACAGTTTTTCCAATCCAGATCACGGTTGGTAAAAGGCAAATCACAGTGGGAAAACGATGGTCAAGAGATATTTAGCGATCGCCCGAAGATTAATAAACGCCAGCAAGGAGAAGCTCAATGACAGATGACTGTAGGAAACCTAAATGATTGTTTAGTCCGAGCTTACTGCGATGTAATCAAACAAGATAAGTGACGACAAAGAATTGATAAGCCATTGCAAATGGAAACATGTCTGTGTAAGGAACGGCCAGCATACGTGGATGAGTATTCAGGAAGACTGGTACGAAGAGAGTATAATTTAACAGCCGATAATAAAAAACATTTCGCAGACCATGAAATGTGAACTGAAAAAGAATGATGCCATTGGTTGGGCTGTGAAAACTCAAAGGAGGATTTTTCTGCCCCTAAACGAATCTGACTTTCGAATCTCAGAATCGCTGGTAAGTGACAGTTCTTTGTAAGGAGATTCGTTACCGGGTCTGACCTACAGGGACCTATGTAATTCTAAGCCAGTCTGAGGTTGCGGGTCACAAAGCCGGTTCCCATTTTCAGCAGATCTCGGCAGACATTGGGAAGGACCTTTCACTGCTCACAAGTGTCCAACATGCCATGAAATGCTTCCAGCAAGTTTGGTCTCTGTGGGCTTTCCGCGGTCTCGCCTTGACAAAACCTGGTACTATACTGCACACCTGAAGGGTTCTGAGGCCGGTGTTCAAACTCCAGTCCATGTCGAACACTTTAACTTCCCGGTTCCTGACGATGAACGGATCATCTGAAGTACGATTTCTGGCTTCAGACTGTCCTAATCGGCTGTTTTTAAGTTTGGAACCGCACAAATCCAAATGTTGATTACCTGTTGCATAAGCGGAAGATGAAAATGCAAAATAAGGCAATTCTCGAAGCTAAATGATTAAAACAAAGAAATTTGTGATACCTTAGCGCTATCTGCCTATTTATGGGCGCGAATTATCCACACCTAGGAATTTTAAGGAAAGTGATTTATGGAAGTTTGAGAGTGTTACCGTAGGTTCATTTCGAAATCATTAACTGAAATGTACATTTCAGCGGTACCTGAACTCCGTCACGTAACACCTTGCAGTTTGAACTGGTGCAATAATACATACCCTGGAGTTTTAGATCGATCTGGTTGCAACTGAGAATAATCGCGTCAAGCTATAACCAATCTTATCCCATTGCTCTACGTGTATTTGTCTATCCAACAATTTGGCGTATTTTGCGGTCTTCCGCAAGTCGTCTTAAGTTAGCTCTCGCTTTGGCGTGCAGAATGCAGACATAAAAACAATACTTGTCAGTAGTTTCTATTTTCATGCCACTGAAAGTCGCTATTTCGAGGTTGACTACGCCACCACGAGCAATGGTGAAATTGCATAATTGTACAACAGTACCAGAACTCATTTGTCCTGGAAAGTGCAAAACATGCCCGGAATAATGTCTCAACCGAAAATCTGTGGATATTTTGACCATCGCGATTGTATTCTTCTGCCAAAATTTATTCATACCCAGGATCCTATCACAGCTAATTCACGTCATTCGTATGAGCCAAAGGTGTACAGAACAGCAAATACACGGCTGTTGTTAGTTCTATCCTCCCCGAGAGAAATATTAGATCCAAGGACATGGTCTCATTGTTTTACACTGCCACTTTCAACTGTTTTGTTCATGCGCACACTCAAGTACATATATTAGGGCACAGCGTACCCCATATATTTGGACACACGGAACCGCGAACCCTGGTCGACGCGACTGCTAACCCCAAAGACATATGTCGCACTCTATGGTTTTATTAAGCTGTTTACCTCGGTCCTGTTGATGAATACGGCTACGAGGAAACACATTCTTCTGTTCTAGAGAGATGAAAGGCCAGATCGGAAATGCGTAAAACACTACCAGTTTCCATACTTGTCGGTGTGTGTATATACAACATTGTGTCCACATAAATCCCCAAGTATGGGGCCCCTCGGTGTCCGGCAGCTTAAAATCAAGTTCGTCATGGACATCCGCGGGGGAGATTTATCATGAGATAACATATATGTATGCACACAAACACGAGCAAGCAACCATTTTCTAATATCCCGCGGTTTGTTGTGGATATGGAAGACTGCGCGACAACGGGTAAATGGCCTTCGAGGTTGAAAATAAGTACACCGTTTTACCCCTCGGTGATGAAGAATTGCCGTCAGACCGAGTTGAATCTGCTTATGGATGCATGACCGGAAACATTTTGTCCATCCTATGCGATAGCCAGATATAATATGAAATTCGAATGCCCAAAGAAAAACTAAGAAAATTAAGGGATATTTTAAACATACTCCTAGTTTTTAGGCAGCACCACTGTTAATAAAATTTACTTGTTATCGCTGTATCCGGTTTTTTCTGTTTTCGTGGAAAATGATATATTTTAGGAATAATCTTCGGCAGAGATGCTTGGCTGATAAAGCTAAGCAATCCTGAATGGAATCGCCCTAGTGTTCAGGTAAATCAAAACGCGTGATGGGGCCTACACCAAGATGATTTTGGGAAATATGTTTCAATCAGAAATCGGTTAATGTTCTGTCAAACACATTTCACGGATGTACTGTGATAGAGCTGACGTGTCTATACGAAAATAACGATTCCCAGATTGAATAACTTAATGAAAGACAGATGTCAGTCCGGCCCATCGTCAGTCAGGCTCATGGCTCCATCAGCATCACTGTGTCATGCGTTCCTCGCCAATTGCCGTCTGAACATCCGACTCGATGAGCAGAGACTTGCTAATTAGTCACAAGTGTGAGATCGAAAGACAGAGGAGAAATGAAACAATCATTCTATTCCATGTTACGATCCTGCAATTTTCATACCGGAATGGTAATTTGCAGTTAATTCTATTAAACCGTGTCATTGATCCGTTTACTGATAAGATTAAACGGGCAAGCATGGACTCGGGTTACCAACTTAGTCTTGGATTGAAATGACATCCTTATTTGGGCATGTTCTTCTTGGCTGGGCATCGCATGTGTCAAACACTAGCAGTGTTTTTTTCAGTCAAACACATGGAATTCCGTATTGGCGTGCATAGGACGGAGCCTGATCTTTGGATGGACCATACGCGAGAAGTTGCGGGCGTCTGGTTTTTAATCCTAACAGTAAATCCTACCTTTGACGAACAAATGCAATCCTTGCACTCAGTACGCCTGAAGATAACAGAACTAGATAAATCATGGGTCACGCTGATTTGAGTAAGAAACTTCACATTTAATTAGAGGCAATAATTGTCCCAATTACGGTTAATCTTCATTGGCATAACTGCAGTGTCTTTTTTACAAACACTAAGGTGTCTTTTGTTCGTTAAATTAAGACCTAGAGGGCAACCGATCACAGGTCCCCACCTATTGAATTATCGTAGCCGGATAAATTCCAGGTTGTTGGACTTTACTTGGAAGCCCGGCAATTCAGACCTCAAAATCCAACGAGTCCAGCTGGTCTCTTAACAGTCAATCTGTCATTCGGGTGTTTCCAGACTAAAGTTTGAAAAATGCAGACGATTGCTACTGACTGCGTGAAATGACCTACGGTGCGAAAATGGTGGGTAATTACAAGAAAAGCGTGATAAATTCAGTTGTCACGTCTTCTGATACCGTGTTTGTTGGATAATCATTTAGACTCTGGTAGATCCGAACGATTCAGTAAAGTCTATCCCATGGATAAAAACTGAGGTACTTGAAGGTAACCAAGGTAACCTGCTCTTGTTTTCTCCTGAATCAAATTCGACCAAAATTAGCGGCTGATAGAACTATGGATTCATCGAGAACCAACCAACGCAGTCGTACACAGCACAATTCCGTGATACCCAGTCGAAAATGAGCAAATTTCTTACTGTTTCAAAAAGTTTCCCATTACTTGCTAATACACGGTTCTGTAAAACATTTGGAGAGTTGGGATGCCAATAAGCATCTCGACTAGCTGGGCATCCAGTGAGGGTAAATGACCACAAAATGGCTCGCTTTATGTGATGTCATCATGCAACTATTTTGGTCTCCCAAAGTACCAGATTATGACGGTAGCACGGTTCATACATCGAACATGAAATGTACTGATGACATGAAGACCTCCGGTGTTCGAACTGAGTCCTACGTACATGTACGTTGTTTACGCAAATGTTCGTTTACGGGTTTTTATCTCCGGGGACCGGTGCTGATCTCCCCTTTTCCCCGAATGATCGCTCGGAGCGCATTGAGAAACAGGACAGTTTGACGAACAAGCTAGTTTTCAGTCATTCGTAGTCATACCAAAACATGTGATTTACTATAAACGACAGCGGAAGATAATAGGTTACAGTTCAATTAGTCAACAGATGTCCATTGTTGTGTTTTTGTATGTGTGCTTGTGTGTAAAACGGACAGCAGTCAGAATTGTTGGGGGATTTGATTCACATCAATGATCCGGAAGTGTATAGGATTCCAGAAATTTTCGGGATGGCGAATGGACCAGTGTTTGTACGAAACAATTTTGGACACAACGGAGGGTCATGGAGGCGAATGCATACAGCCACAGCTGTAGATGAGACTCGGGACTTCAGCTGTCTTGATGACCTACTCCGGACTTTGTAGATTGTTTTGAACGCGTCAGTTACACTCACTAAGCTGCTGTGTGAACACAAATCATCGGGAATAGTTTTAATCTCTGCTGTGTTTAAACAAGCCGTTTAACAAACACACAACAGTGTACATATTTTGACTGTTAGAAGTGCAACCCTTCATCCCTTAATTATTTGGCTTTGAACTTTGTTCGTGTACGAATAGACAAAGCTCATAACTTTTGGGAAGCTGTCCGTGCCACGTGAGAGCCTCCAAATGCCGCTTGACTGGGAAAGGGAGGGTTCGAACCCTTGACCCTCAGGCTGATGTTGACGGCTTGACAGCCGCGGGTAACGTATCAACTGCTCCTTTAGCAGGATTTTCAAACAAACCATTGAGAAAAAGCGGTGACGAAAAGCAGTTAAGAACGCCAGGCAGGTTATATGACTTTGGGTATATACCAGCCAGAATCAAAATATTTACCTATTAACGGCATTTTGCATTGTCCCACCAGAAACAGGTAAATACTGTCCACGTTGTTTCTCACCGTTCCTCACCCACAAAGTGATTCCGCACCACAGACGGAACAGATCAAGTTTTGGGAGTGTCCCAGCCATATGACGCAAATGTGAAACGCTCTGACGAGGGACACTTCTGATGCGAATCACATGTTCATCGCACCAGAAAACCCTGAAGAACTGTTGCATGAGGAACATGGTATCCACCATATGCACTGCTTGCGCCAAGCTAGCGGTGTAAATATTGGTAGTGCTATCGAATAAATCAGACTGATGATGGTCACTGACCAAGAGATCCAGTCTCCGAATCCTGACACGCTGATCATTATTCTATTAGATGGCTGATTAGTAACCATACTTTCTTTGGTGCGATATTATTCACTTAAATGATAAGGGTAACAGGCAACACAAGATGAATATAAAATCAATAGAAAGCTTTAATCTAGATCAACAAATCTTAATGTCTGTGTTAGGGAACGACAAACGTACGCCTGTATATGGTCAATTTTAATAAATGAAACAGTGGCAATAAGCGAATGCTCTTTACCTTCATTCGTAACCCTATGAACTACATTGGTTTATTGATAAGGAGCACAACTAGCCGAATTTTTTAACGAAACGGGAATAATTTCCCAAAGGCGGGGTCCGAATCCCGAGGCGGATCAGTTCAGTTACCCACATCTCCGTTGCTCATGATCGTTAAACTAAGTAAAAACTTATGAAGCACACTTCTACTACAGAACCGGCTGATCGTGTCTCGTTTGACCAACTCCGCACAAATTGAGCTGTCGTTAGTTCTTGTAAATTGACTCTTATGATATTGGTATTGTTGTCCAAAAACCGACCAAAGCTTTTGATTTGTCTACTACATTCTTCTCTCGGAGTTATTTACTCTAATCGATTTTGTTTTCCATCGTTTAACGCATTCCACCAGTCGTTACGGATTCAAATACTTTCCCATGGTTGATGCACACTGAACAGTTATAGAGGGTATGATAGACAAATTCCTATTTGTGGTAATTTCAAAATCTGCGACTTTTTATATTTTTACCAGTAGAAATAGCAGAAACAGCTATATGCCCGTCAGAATGATCTTCCTGTTACTGGTTCTACCGTTAGAGTTACTGGTGATAGTTGTTGGTGTTTTTTTCCACAAACAGTCTGTCCCAACTCGAAACCGACCCCAATTCAACGAAGCGAATTAACGAAAAAAACAAATGAACAGTTGATCGGCTTGCATTAGCCAGCGCTGGAATGCGTCCTGCTAACATCAACTTAACGGTGATCACAAACTTTCCTGTTTACGCCCCGTCTAAACTTATCCAAAGGTAGACAAAATAAAATAATTTATTACTGGTTCGATTCTTTTTGGGATGCATAACTATAATGGACGCGTAGTTCTACGTGCACCAACACACATACAAGCTCATGTATATATGTTTACCCTCTATCTCACACACATGCATAGAACGAGAGCTCGGCATCATTCTCGGCTCGATAGAAGCATACTATCCTGAACAGAAGTGTGACGGGTTGCAAAAATGGCTGTTCCCCACACAACCTTTAAGAATGCAGTACAGCTGACGTTCACGTTATTCGGTCACCCCGAATGATTTGCGATTTTACTCATTGTAATTGTATGTTCAAAATAGGGTGTCATCTAGGAACGATTGAAATCACATTCTTTCTTTCGACTGGGTTTCCAGTTCCGGTCACGGATTTATCTGTCGGCTGTTAACGGCTCCCTAATTTGTAAACTACCGACAAAATCGCCAAGTACTCCATGAAATGATAACTTAGAATCGTGAATTGATTGTCCTTATTGCTCGTTTCGCTTTGAACACTCATCAGCCGAGAATTCTGAGAGAGTTTCCTTGCAAAAGTGTAAAATCGAACACAAAAACAGGATAGCAAATCGGAAATTCATCTAACCTCGATGATTTGCTTCACTGCTTACTCACGGACTGGGGTTTTTGATGAACTTTATACTGAATAACGGATTCTAATTGTTCGATACATTTCAAGCTCATATCAAATAACGCAGCCTATGAGCATGAATGGAACATCCAAATGTGACTATTCTTACCAATGAGTCTTGTTCCAATATCAAGAGTCCGGGTGCGGCCAACTGATTAAAGCCGACGGCTGGCCGAGATAGGCCATCACATCAGTCTAATCTTGTGTACTGACTAGACAGGCCGAATGTATGAGAATTTAAATGATGGCCGATCGCATTCCCACACTTCTGTCCAATAAGCACCTACAACTGATGGGTGCCCATCAACTTTCAAATTCCAGTAGGTGGAGTTTTATCGAATGATTAAAAATTACAAAATCGGGTACTCGACCAAATTGAGCGCTAGATTAGCATTTTGATAAACAGCATCCATTTGTGGCTACTCACCAATTTGTGTATACGTTCAAAATTTTGGCTTTACAATTACGCAAACTCAACCCAGTCTGAGTGTTGATCCGAAAAGCTGACCGAAAATGAGTTGTCCTATGGTAAGTTACCGTTGTTCAGTTGCTGACTAAATTTGTCGACCACATGGATCTCGTATCCGGACCGGAGAATGTAATGTGCATACTCTACGTCGTGAATGATTACGGCCACAAAAAGCGTCTAAACTAAGATTAGTTCCATGAAGAACAATGGAAAAGTCAATGCATTGGGGACTCGGAGACAAGCCACATTCAGCTTCAAGAAACGAATAGAATTACGACCAATCAGAAGACGAAGACGACGCAACTGAACGTTCAGTTTACAAGCATTGGGTTGGTCGACAGAATTAGCTGTTGCATAAGTAGGCATGAGCAGTCATAAAAGATAACGAAGATGCGATAAAAGACGGTCGAGAATACCACAGCTTTCAAACAGGCGTGGCAAGTAACAAGTAACAGAGTATGTTACGATCAAAAATGAAAAACGACATGAGACACGACGGCCGGTTGTTTGTGTAAATACAGCAATGTAGAGAAAGGCCAAAGCAGTTCAGTTGAAAAGAGGAATCCAGACAGCTGTGAAAAGAAAATTTGAAGATATTGGTAGCCCTCAAGATCAGAAAATAAGTTCTGTCCTCATGGTAGGGGTGAAAATGAATTAAATCGGACGGAAACTTGCGAATGGAAGTGAATTGAAAAATTGACTATGGACCACAGATCCCCTCATGGTAAATGAAAGTGACGAATCAGATAAAACATATGCCTTGGGTATAAGGCTGGAGAAACGACTTGAATGCAGGTCAAGAGATTTCAATGAAAAAGAACCAAGTAGGCGGAACAGAGTAAACGAAAGCTGATGCTGATTGCAACAAGGCGCGATCGCACCCCGCTGAGTGGGAAATTTTACCACATAAATGCGAAGGTTTGCGCAGTTTTGATCCTAAGGATGATCGTAATTTGGATGATAATTGTAATGAGTCAGATTATTCGGGTGATGATTGTGAGTGGGGGATCGTGAAGACTCAGGCAATGATGATGACGACATTATCATTATCATTATTATCATTCTGATGAGGATGGGATAGTGAAGTTGATGATTGGGGTCAGGTGATGAGAATGATTCGGTTGACGATGACGAAAACAGGGTGGTAATTATGACGACAACTTTCACCATCTTCCATATCATCACCGTCCTCACCTAAATACCCGGCATTAATAACTTTCGGCATTGTTTACCACTAAGCATCCTACTGACCAACATTAATATTCGCATCATTAGCAGTAATTCATGGAAAATATTTGGATTAATCTTCATTGGAGTCATTTATTTCCGTGTGCTTTTTCCGCTATCCTACTTTTCAGCCGCGCTCGTACACACCCTCAGTTTAAGGTCACTTGATTGACGGTACGCGAGGTGACGGTGATCTCGATTGGACTTTTACACAAAAATGTACTTTTGATTTTCAAACTATTTGTTTATCGCCTTTCGCGAAATTGTCTCGTTTAATTCAGATAGGCCACTAGAAATCTGTCCATCACCTGACGGACGGCCGCATCTTTAACAAAATTCCGTTTACAGGAATGCGCAGTTTGGGGCATTAGCGTTGCTGGCAGACTGTTTTTTCACCAGACATTTGTTTGACTCCGCAACTGTTCCTAGATCATTGTTTGCAGCCGGAACAGACTGTCCATTCTCGTCTTGTATTACAGGTCAGCACTCCACTTTGAACATGCAACCATCTTGAAACTGGATGAAATTCAGCGTAGCGCATTATGCACCAAACTGTGACTGGGCATCTAGAACGGGTGATTATTTTCTTTTTCGCCAAACGCTAGTGCATGCTTGCCCATAATTAGGTCCGAATTTGGTGCGCACCACTCCACAGACTGACCGTTTTGAGGACAATAAGTTGTACTGTTAGGCTTGCTAACCTGAGCTTTCCGCAGGTGGTCTTTTGGCACTGTTTTTGCTTAAAATTTGGTGCGTACAACGAGACACAAACGCACGTGTACACAAATCCAAACGTTGACACAAACGCAAGCACCAACCTTGGCATTTCGTTTCACGTAAACTGTCACCGTTGTTTTCCGAATGCCCGTGATAGATGTCGCAACCATGCGCATGTGTACATAACCTAATCTAAGAGAAAAAAGCACAGACATGCAAGTATCGTTTTGGGATCTGGAAGACTGGTTGTGAACTTTAAGAACTCGGCAGGAAATGCGAAGTTCATTGATTATTGGCCTCCGAAAATATGAAAAACGAATCGGTTCATCAAACCCTATCAGCCGCATTGAAAGGCCAAGAAGTTCAGTGTGGTAGGCCCTCGAGATGTCTTGACAACAACTGTAGCGACCGACTGAGGCAGATGATTTCGACTCGCAAATACGACAACTGTTGTGCAACTTCGTCATCCTCGAGGGGATTTAAGTCATCCCACGGAAAAGAGGGGCTAGTTGCTTCTGGTTGATTTATTTAGGTAATTGCACTACAGTTTCATGGTTTCCGGATGAATCTGCTGATGTAAAACCCTTTTCTGAGGAAGAGGTGTTCAAACTCCTTCGTTCGACCAAAATAACCACATGTATGGGCCCAGATACTATGCCTTTATTTCTTCTAAATTATGGTCCGCCTTCACTCACGGATGCATTTGCTTCTCTTCTGAATACCACCTCGTGTGCACTTTCAACTCCCGATTGTTAGAGACCAGTCTCTATTGTGCTCATCCCCAAATCTAGTAATACAACTTTCCAGTCAAAGGTTTTCGTCCCATCGCTCTTACATCCTGACAGGATGGACCGTCCTGAAAAGTCTAACTTCTTCTTTTAGTGTGCTCGATGACCGTCTTCAATTTGCCTAAAAATCTGTCCGATGCGCTTTCTTAGATCTCGCCTCCCCGTTGGATTCTGTTCTGCAGTTCTTACTCATTCGCAAACTGGGATAGTTAGGCTCTTCCAAGAGTTTCTATCAGACCACTTCGCCAACAGAACTAAGTACACAGGACTGTGGGGAAAAATATATACCCCATTCGTAAATATTTCTGGATTGCCTCAAGGAACTGTCCCTTCTACTTAACAGTTTCCAGCATATTTTGTAATCTACCTTAAAGTTTCCCCGGTCATTTGTTCAAATAAGCTGCTGACCTTGCCCTCTGTCAGTCTGTATCTGGGACTGAAGATTTCCTCAACTTTCCTAATATTTGCCTTTTATTCATAATTTTTCTATTCTCTCTGGTTTAAATCTTAATTTGTCAAAATGGGTCGAATGTTTGCTAACTTCTTCTCAGTCTGCTTACCCGGCTGACCCTTCTTTCGTTAAGACGCAAAGCCACTCACCGGGATAGATTTTGCCAAGTACTTAGGAATTACTATTGATAAAGACGTAAGATGGTCAGCTCACATCCCCAGTTGTGTGGAGAATCTTTGAAGGTTAACACTATGCATAAAAACTGCGTCATTTCTAAGAAAAACAAAAAACTATCTCCCTATTTGTTTACCGGTGTTTATGCCGCTCTCCTCTAAAGTTCGCTCGTTATTTTTGCTAGCTTATTAAAGTAACAGTTGGGAACCTTTTGTCCTGGTTTGTCCATTATCAGTAGTGTGTCTCACGCTAGTGACAGAACTGTGCACCAAACTGTGATTACGCATCTAGCCGCGTATGTCATATTTGCACACAAAATTCTTTCGAATCCGTCCCATATCTTAAACAATGATTATTCGAAAATGTTGTCCTTATACCAGAGCACTTTCTACCTTTCACTGCATATACCCTCGCATAAACATTTAACGGAAACATGTCGTGACTGACTCCCTGCGCTGTTGCGTCTCTTTTTCATCCAGTATTCTGATGAGATACCTGTGTGCGCAAAAGTCCAGCACAATACAATAGATTCGGGCCAGCGTTCTCCGGGAAATATGTCACAGAATTGCCGTATTGCCAATAGAAACACTTTCGTACTATTTATAAATAAAATTCAATGTGATCGTTGGATCCGGATGTTTGAATCACCCTTTATGAAATGGAATGAGAGGCTAGCTTAAGGCGAACAAACTATGGATTTTAGCGACTATACAATTGAACCCTTCGATGTATTGCTAATGTTTCTTAAAACCGGGTAAAAAGTCGTCCTTCTTATTATTCACAGTTACGGAAACTACTTTCATATAAAATATTAGACACTGTGGTTCGACACTCGGAATGACAGTCCCCCGAGAAAAACTTACTTGCCTCTGAATGACCAGTAAGAGCCCATAACAAAAGTGTACGCAGGTAGATAGATAGATGGATTGACTGATTGACTGATTGATTGATTGATTGATTGATTGATTGATTGATTGATTGATTGATACGAATGGATAGATAGATAGATAGATAGATAGATAGATAGATAGATAAATAGATAGATAGACAGAATGAAGCAGGCGCATAGACAGATGAATAGATTTGTTAGCAGAGCAGCATGAAACCGCACGGGTGTGTTTTAACTCTCCGCTCCCAGAAAAATCTTTGTTCACGATCACAAGAGGCTAATTTTAGAAATCATGCATGCAATTCAATGCCCTTACATAGAAAGAGAACTTCTAAATTAAAAGTTCATGGGATTTGACAGAATCGATCTTGACACATAAACTAGACACGTTTCAAATGAAATATTTATAGATGTTATCTGGTTTTGTTAAAGCCTAATTACAACAAAAGCTTACTTGACTGTAAAACTTGCCTTGAGAAAGTCTACCCACGGTAGTCGAAACGTTGGCGCATTGCATCTACCAACAACGCTGTGTTATTAACATTATATCATTCACAATTAAAAACTTGCACTTCAGACAACTGAAATTCAGATGGCGGTTTGTATATCCTTGGCCTTTTGAGTATCCCCAGTCTCAATAACACAAGCTCCAACCACACATCGTTCGACAAGTGGTGATCACCGGATGTCTTTGATTTTGTCCTTGCTCATCCAATAATCGTTAATGACTTCTTGTATGGAAAGCAAACGGTTTTATACCGAATGAATTTGCACTCGTTCAGAGGTCCCCAGTTGGCACTGACCAGTTCTTGTTGTTTGCTTGAACAGTCACTCAAAAGCTCAAGTGCCCCAAATTTCGTGCGGCCCTAGCGAGTCGAATAATCGCAAGTTTGAAACCAATGAGAATCACAGAAACGGTGATGACAGAACAAGCAACAACAACAACAACAACAACAACAAAAACATGAATGATAATTAAAAAAGGGTAACAATGTCGGTAATGGCAACAACAACGATCATTACTTCTGTAACGAAATAGCAGCCAATTATTTGCACTATCGAACACCTATAACTGTTCGATTTTTTTCAAATTCTTGCCCATTTTCTTACGTTACGGGATTTCCCAAGAATTAATTTGCTAAATTTCTGACATTATCTCTTCATTCTGCCAGTCGTGGTCGACTCGGCGATCTCGGACTAGTATCCTTAAATGCTAATAAGTGTGAAATCGGCATGTCGACTCCCAGCCTGGCTAATACCTTCAATTCTACAACTTGTATTACTACACTAATAACAACAGGGATCAATACAAATACAAAATGTTCTGCCAACAGTATTTCGGAATCTCAAGACAATATCTCACTGGGATGTCACATTTTGGATGGCCTATTGGACAGACGACTGCAATTAATCGCCACGGGGATGCGCAATCTCAAACGAAGTCAAAATGAAATTCCCACCTCCGTTCATTTACGGCGTTGATGGTCACCATTTTCCTGGTTGCATTACGGTTTCGCAGTCTGTCGCTATTACGAAGAAAGCCTGTTTTTGTTCTTCATTCCAAATGAAATGTTTGTTTTGTTGGCTGAACGAAGTGGTTTCCGCTGACTAAAACTGTGTTATATTATTACTAACTACATAATAACACGTGATATGGTTTTAAGCGACAGAGTGAAATCACCAATCGACCTTGGGCGAATCTGATGCCGAAACTATAATCCGAACCTCATGTGAAATGTCTCCCGATTTCCGATCAAATGATTCTCGTTTTTTCCGGTCACCCTAAATCACTTTGGATCGATATCAAACAGTGTACGGTACGCAAACCTTTGGGCGTAATTGAAGGTGACAGGGAACATGAGAGAAGGAAAAATTGCAAAAAACTATATGCACAATGTATCTCTTTAATAATATGGATCACAAACAGAATAACACAAATACTAGACAATATTTTTGTAACTAGTCAGTATTATCAGAATTTCAAAGTTTCTAATCTTGACCTTAAAATTTGAGTGTTGTTTGATATTAGAACAAATAGAGTTAAGTAGTATTTAACTGGATGTGTAATCGTAAGAGTAAAACTGTGAACGCTTGTAGAGAAATCGGGTTATAATCGGTATTTCTTGTGAACGACCCTAAATATAAAAATGCCATGAAGAAAAAACGCTGTCAGTTATCCTAATTCTTGAAAAAACAGCCGCCTAGCTGGCTCAGCGGGACCAGCAGGGAAAACATCTACTCACCGGTTGAAATACTCCGGTGAGCCACTAGTTTAGACAAACTCAGCTGGGTTTTTCTTTAACCATAGCCCACATAAGCATGATCATCGTGACAAGTCCGTGCGTTTGCCTGTGCGTGTGTGTGCGTGTACGCAATCTTAGTCGTGAACTGCTTCACTTTTCCACGTTAATGCACGTTAAAATAAACATGGCAATCTTCGTTCAACACAATTTACACTTGATTTTATAGGGTATGGATGCATATAGACACTCGCCCATCCAAAATCCAGTTTTGACGTTTTACTTCGAATTATCGCATCACGACGTGCCTTACTGACTAGACCGTGGTTAGACGCGCCACAAAAAATGTTTTCGAATTCCCGGCAAATTCACTTGCTCCGGGAACTTTACTTTCAACAGATAAAGAAAAATCTATTCAGAGCAAAAGCGATGAATTTCTTTCGGAAACCTCATTTTGGAGATATACAACGAGGAACATGACAGAAGTGATTTTGTCTATTTTTCCAACTCATACTTTATGGTTTATATTGTCATTCCTAAGACCGTTTGCTCCATCCGCTGTGTTATGAGACCTTTGTACGTTCTATTCGTGCTTTTGAACTAATGCACTGATATATATATATATATGTATATATATACTGATGGATTATCCCTGAGGCGCTGTGAAATTCGTGACAGTAATTAGAATGAGTTGGTCGGTGTTAGTGGATCGATTTTCTGAATTAGGATCCCCCAATCGCAATATCATTTAACGCAAATTCTACGACAGACTTAGAACATCAAATATGCTTCATGACTAATTTTCCTGTGGCCCGCGGGCCATTTATTTTTTTAGGCCAAACTCTTTCGGTTCTCATGAATTCCGCAGCAATTTCAGAATGTTATTTTTTTACTATCTCATACCTTTGTGTACTGACAACCGGCTGAGGGTTTCTTGTCTTGTGGATTGCAAACATAAACTTTCCCGCAAAATGGTCCTAATGATCCCTAGAATTGGTTCAATTCTCTTTCTTTTTTAATTTAACATTCTTGTTTGTGACGAAAATAAACCCAAATTCACGGCAATACGGAATCTATTTTGTTGTAGTTCAACTTACTTACTGCCAACTGATACAGGCAACTGGGTCCATCTGACCGAAAATGTACTGACATGAACAAGTTGTTCGAAATCGGTCATTGCACACAGAGTCTAGGGTTTACGGTAATACAAATCTGGAGTTTTGAATGCTTTGCAGTTTCAATCCTTCGCACTAGACACCGGATGAGATTTACCAATAAATTCCGGAAATAAACTGCACAATTTTAACACTCGAGAAAGTAATGTCGTTGGTTCTCTGGATCACGTTCACAGGCCTGTTATTCTCATACTCAAAGCCGTATACAAAAGCTGTCTTCTATTATTTTTATCTCGTAGCATTTCCTCCTGTTAGCAATTTCAGACCTATCATTTTTCGATCCTTTTTTAAAAAATGGCCAAAAGTACAAGAATGTTTCCATACAAATCACTTTGTAAGTGAGTGGTAACCCGCAAAATAATGGAACATCGTTCAATGCTTTCCACTTACACCACTGTTCTCTAGCGATTTTCCAAGTCTAAAGCCACACTGATTTCGATTTCATGATTGATTAGTCGTAAACAGTCAACCTGATTGCCGAAATACATTTGCCTGACTTCTTGATCATCCGGAACTATGTTGACGGTTAGGTACAAATTCAGTAATCGGTTACCGTGAGACATTAACTAGTGTTTCCAACTCATCCTCTCCCGTGGAGTTTTGCACCCCGTTTGCTTGATCACAATTTAAATTGCATCACTCTGACAGTTCTGCAAACTGTCGGCAACTGCTTCGTTGCTTTCCCATCCCTGACTTCCTCACCAATCGGTAGTTCGTTGTGCGTTCCCAACTTGCTAATAATTTTCTGATTAGACTGTAAGCAATAATGATTTCCTCTCCAAGATTTTTCCCCATGTGCCATGAATCATTTGGTAATTAACCTTTTCTGGTTATTAGTAGCGGTACAGTAGACGTGAATAAAGTCAGTCATTTGTAAATTTGCCCCACATAAGCTTTATTGCCAGCATTATATGAATTTCAAAGTATTGTGGGAAAATGGGTGGAACATGAATTTAAAAAATCCACGGCAAGAAAGAATGGTGCCAAGTTTTCTCCACTTATTTTAGTCGTTTACTATCTACTTGAAGCCAGCTTCGCGATTTGTTAACCAACAAATAAAATCCAGACAAATTAGCTTACTGTAATTAATCTAGTAAGAATAATGAGTCAACATCAGTTGTAATTCATGTCTATGGCTTTCTTACCAGCCGAAATCTTACTGATTTTCAAACTGATTCATTATGTCTGCAAAAATTTACCTCGAATTTTTGGACTGTCCAGTTTTACGTAATCTCGAAGAGTGCTAAACACTAGCAATGTATCTATCATTTGGGCATTCGTCACCGGGAAGCGTCCTTTTAACCCGTACTTACTCATTTTTGCCTGATGGAGAATTCGTGAATTTCAACAGATAGTACCGGTTCTTCCCCAGTGATTCCGGAAATTTGTATCGGCCATAGCTCCCGTTTTTGACTTCTTAGGGCTTCTGATTACTGACTTTAGAGTTTAGGATGCAAACATTTCATCACCAGTCTAGATATGTTTTATTTGCGCCCATCCTGGCTATGCTAACCAGTTTACGTAACCCAGTTCGTTGTGCACATGATCTATAAAACCCAGACTTTGTAGCTGCCCAGCATGTTTTCACCATTTCTTTGATGTACCGAAATTAATCCGGTAGGTTACTTCACGGGCTTTGATGACTGCTTTTTATATAATTTTCAAATTGTATTAAGCAAGCTTCTGAATGGAATAATACAGGATAATGCTATCCAAAAATGTCGGGATGATGTGCCTACACTTATTAAATACTAGTTATTCAGCCGCTGAGCTCCGCATTGCACTAGGCTGACAAAACATGGTTAGCGCAATCATCTTCTCTGTGAAAGATAAATGCTTAGCAGCTCGTAGCCTCAAATGGTAACGCATTGGACTCCTGCCTTTGTGTGTCCATTGGTCAGTAGCCAATCTGTGCACCGGAAAACGGCAAGATGAGAACATAGCAGAATGGGGCGACTCAATTGATTAGGACAAAGCTTGGTCAACATGAACCTTATTAGGTATCTGTTCGGTTTGGGTTTGCTGAAAGGTGGGAAGGCAATTAAAGTGCAGCTTTTCCTAGGTGAAACCTAAGAAGAAATGACACCATATTGCTAACTACAGGCCGTGAAACATGTTCTGCATAGATGAATCAAAACCGCTTTTAGGTGCTCCACAGGTCAACAAAAGAATGCGTGTTGATCATTCTGGGAAACCGGGCAGTTCGCAATGAGATCTTCTTTTTTAACCTATATCGAATATACCAGGTGTTTCATAATCGCATTATATATGGTATTTGCAGGTTTTTATCTATGTACGATGGATTGAAATCACTTGATTCTTTAGAAGAAATCGTCTTTTGCTGAGACCGGTAGCAGACGTTTTTCTGTGAATTGTCAACTGTAGTATATTAACACCGAAATGTAAGACAATGATGCTGTCGATGTGTATGATTCTCAGTTTCACATGGGTCTACTTACAAACTTGGTTTTTCTCTGCTGGTCATGACCCCGTCTTCGAAACCAGTGTGCGCTATCCGTTTTTCAGAAAAGGAGGTGAACATAATACCAACAGTAAAATTCATAATTATTATTCTTATACCATTACTAATTGTAATAAAGGCTAGAAAATTCCCCTTGTGCAACTCGGGCCTGGTTTCAAAAATCCATTGTGGATCAAAGTCAAAGATTTAATCTGCAATGGTCGTCGGGATCCATGTTCTACCTGCAGAAGTGGCAAACGATACCGTCCATGTTTAATTAGACGTCGTAGAGAGGCAGCTTTTCTCTATATATTTTCCGACTCAGTTCATTTCAAATAAACTTCCTGGAGTTTTGGCCCAACTTCAAAGGATTTCCACGATGGGTCGAATTTAGTTCAACGCTGCTTGCTTTGTTCCATTTACCGAATTTTTTTTCACAAAAGAAGAATGATCCACACAAAGAGCATTGGATCAGTTGAAGCAAACCCACTCGCTATCAGATCATACACTACTATAAACATGCTAGAGATTTGTCTTTTAGTTAAAACCCTCAAACGAGACTTATTTAATCGTTTCCATATTTCCAAGTGGCAGGCCAAAGTACACCAGCCAAGATCCTCAGGACGGAACAAGTGAAACCTTCTTGTACTCCGCTTTATTCTAATATAACTGTAACTGATTTTGCTCTGAACTAGATGGATTTATCTGCCCTTAAACTCTCCAGTGTTCTCTGAGTTTTTATTCAGGCAGAGTCTTATCCTATAGTATTGCTGCGTTACTTTTGGTGTAAACCATAAACTAATATAATAACCCCGAAATATGTAACACAAACGCACCAATGCACACTTACTTTATGCCTATTTAGTTCAGGTCCATTAAATGGAGTAACGTAATACATGGCCTCACCGCTGATCAACATATATAGATGTGCTTTAAGTAGTATCTGGAAGAATTATCAAAATTTCATGCACAAGACCAATTTGACGGTTGTTTCCTATCGTCGTGCATGCGCACCCGGTACTCTCCTGTCCAGATATCCTCATGCCTCTAAACCGTGAATGGGTACATTTCATTGAAATCCAATCGCATATTCAGGAATCCCTACGTAAGTTGCCTGTTGAAGAGTTCACTGAAAAACGACAATTGTGATCATTGATAACTGCTTATCGACTGAGCTGCGCTAACTTTCGAACGAGGGCAGAATCCTCTTAGAACGGACGTTAACTTACGCGATGTCTGCATGAGTGAAATTTACTTAAAATTAAAGCGTGTTGCTTTGGTCGCCTGAATTGTTATCGCTAGAGAGAAGGGATAAAATCATTTGATATCACATAGCAGGGGATCATTACATTAGAGCTGGTCGTTGTCATTTAATTCCGACAAAAACGTGTATAGCATTTGGACTACTACGTCCCTAAATAGAATTGATTTCGGTTAAAAGACGGACGAATTGGATGTGTCGTGTACCACAGTGTGGAAGACCCGGTGCATGGCTTGATCACCCGATAAGTCGGGTCGTTTACTTGAAAATGCAGAACTAAAAGAGACCACCACGAATCATGCAAGGTAACCCACCAAATTACGATGGATTATTGTCTATCACCAGTGTGAATTGTTCTGGCTGATATCTTCACTTTGTTCCTGGTTTGAACAATATTGGTTGGATGAATCGGGCTTATTTATCAAATTTCTGAATCACTGGATCCTTTCCGTTTACTTGGAACATCAAACGACCGTTATTTTACCAACAGTCAATTGATTACCAACTGGGTGGTGCACATCGATCTCGCAGTTAATGTGCTTTGGTCTTTTATCAATCGGTCCCACCAGTCTGCCTTGCTGATTTTAAACTCCTCCATGATTTCGGTCAACTAACCGAAGCAGGCAGTCTAAAATTTAATGAGAGCAGTGTCTCTATGTTATCCGACTTTCGCTGGTAAAATCATGTAACCTCTGGTCATATTTTACCTATCCGCCTAAACATTCTCATGTTAAATCCATCCGGATGGTATCTAAATTTGAGTAGTAGTCCTTTCTTAACTTATGGAATAGGCCAGGATGAGTTATGCAGCTCCTGGTTTTTCACTTCCGTTTACGAGGTGTGTGTGTGTCATCGCACAGACTTCTGGTAACCCTATTTGAAAAGACCATAAAATCACGGTGGATTAAGTGTCCAAACGAATCTGGTGATCAGTTGATGTATTTGCACCACAAAATAGTGAGAATGTTTTTCCCGTGTAGAGCCAGTAACGGTGAAAATGAGCGCTTGTCCGTTTATCAGGCTAATATTTTGTCTGGTGGTTAATTAAAAATAGTTTCAGAAACAGGGCAGTTTTAAAGGGCCCTGTTGTTATTAAGCTGATTATATGATCGAAAATTTCACTTTCATTTCACGCTTCTTTGTCTACCTTCGAACTCTTTTTATTATTAGGCGCATCGAAACGACGGAAGCCGGCCGACCTAGTCAAGTTTTTTATACGGAATTAGGATGCGATTTTTGACAGTTTGTAAACATCCGGCAAACTTGTATTACGCCCTTATGCCTTCGTAGTGTCCAACAGTCATTTTGAGGATTGTACTAGATTATATTGCAAATGAATACATACATTTCTACGTATTTTGCGTGTGTACAGATCATGTATCGTCGGAACCATCACGAGGGACAAAACTATGGAAGATGAAAATTAAGAGAAAAGTAACATCTTGTTGGATTCGCCGCATGTAATACTTCTCTATCCGCATCCTCAAGTCATCGAACATTCATCGGGGTTTATGATTTCTGTATCGGCTTGATAGTACACGACTGACCAAACTGAAGCAGAGGGTTGACTTTAAGGACAGTACTACAAACCTTTGACCAAACAATCTAGTCCACGAGACAGAAGAACTATCTGAAGGTCATATAATTCACGAGGAAAGACCGGTGACTGAAGGCGAAGTTCCAATGCCCGTCGGATCCTTTACCTTTTTTAATTTTTATCTTATACTAACTTTATTAATAAAATAACAGTGTACATCATCTTTTGGGACAGGCCGTGGCTGACAGATGGCTACCCCATGAGAAGGTTGACCGACGGTGGGCGTACTGGAGCCCTCGACCTTTGCGCCCGCTTGACTACCGCCGATGTCCAGTGCCATCCCTTACTACAGACGCCGCTGAGCATAAAATCGTAAGATTCGTACGCCATCTCTGGTTGGTTTGGAACAAGAATTTAGCTACAGACAGATTGCCAAACACCTGTTAACCCGTTGGAGGGTGCCGGGGACTCGATTTTTTCCTCTCACTTCAGCTGGAACACCTATGCCACACAAGGGCTGTGCGTAAGACCTCACCAGAGGCCATTTGAGACGTTTAGGTTGATAAACCGATTCAACTTGTGAAACGTCCAAGCTGGCCACGTTGAGACATTTGGAAATACTTTCCTAAGAAAGCGCGGCCATGAAATATCAAATGCTCGGCTTCTACCAATTGGAGTTAGGATAAAAACCGCATCCAGTGAATCGTGAAACACTCCATGTTTCCACTGGAATGAGGCAACTTAATATTGAATGGAGAGGCCGTGTTGACCCATGAACGTTAAAAATTATTGGGAATTACTGTTGTCACATTCTGGAGCACGCAACTGTTGATCGCTCTCAGAATACCACTCCACCTCAATTGCAACAAAATAGTAGGCTTATCTAACTCACTTGTTGAAGCATCTTCGCGGATATAACAAACTGTTTAACTTAGTAATTCATTACACTCTGACCTGTGCTGAACACCCTACCAGTTGATTGCAACATTCCGTCTCCAGAAAAGACTACACTAAACTCACCAGTCTCTTTAGCAAACATTCAGACAAGCGGCTTGATATTAGTGCTTCTCATCTTCTGCCTACTAGCTTCCGACTTTTATTGATGTTCACATGGAGACGAGGTAAATTGGCGTAGAAGTCGGACATTTTTTACGTTCTCACCATGGCACTAGCTGGTTGTCAGTAACTAAATAGTAATGTGATCACCAAGTTGGTGAAAGCCGGGAAAAAGCTTCCACCGTAGGTGAATTGGTTTGTATTCCCCTGTAGCTGTGGACGAATCGTATTATCAGACCCAGGGTTTTGCTTCATTTCACAAAATTTCTCTCGGGCTACAGTCTTGCGATGTTCTCACTCCAAAGGAAATTCTTAAGGACTGGTCATTCACATTCTGATTATCACCAAGTTCATTCGCTTCAATCTAGCATACCTTTTCCAACGTAGGTTGATATCACGTGGTGAAACCGCCAAGCTGTGGCTGCATGCGGCTGTTCGTTTCGGCCAATTTTGTGCAAAATGTGAAAACTTGTCGAAAGATTAACCAATCTCGAAAGAAGCGATATTTTGTAGTAAAATCTGTAGATTCGGTTAAAAACATTCGTCTCAGAAAAGTAAAAAATTCCCGTAGTTTGACCGAAATAAATTAGTACATCCAACGTTGAAGGAAAAAACAGCCGAAGTTGGCTGGTGAGATAGCTTTCTATATCCCGTAATCTGCGAACTATAGTTGGGATTCGGCATTCCGAGTGCCGCATTTGTTATTGCTTCAGGGGCTTACTACCTTTATTTCCAGTTCTTCCATCCAAGTCCGAGCTTTGGTCGAAACCCTCTCTGCTCGAAGCAGTTTTGCCAGATTTTTAAACATCAAGACCGAATGACGTAAGGAGTGTATCGAAAAATCGATGCACCATTAATTGGTTTTTATTGTGAATGATATCATATTAATAACACAACGTTGTTGGTAGATGTAATGCGCCATCGATTCGACTACCGGCGGTGGTCTTTCTCAAGGTAAGTTTTACAGTCTAAAAAGATATTTTGATTGTAAACCTTGCCTTGAGAAAGACCACCCCCGGGTAGTCGAATCGATGGCGCATTACATCTACCAACCACGCTGTATCATTAACAGCTCTGTCAAACTTTCAATTGTGGTCTGATAGATCTCGAAGTGGAATTGTTTAGCGACACATTTGTCTTTGACTGAGTAATTTTTCTGACATATTTACTCCTAATCAAAATGTTAGTTTTTTATCAAGTGAGCATTAATGCACCGTAGCATTTTATTTCAGAAAAACTTGGAAATAAAGGAATGATTTCTTTGATCGTAGTACGTAAATGGATGTTCATCGTATTACGTGGGTTGATCGTTACAGTCCATGCAAAGTCCGCTTTCTATTTCCGAAGGTCCACCAACAATGTGGAGTGAAATACATTTTAAGACAGCTACTATCGGTGCGCATCGGATATGACCAACTAACGTTTATTGAAACAAGAATCCAATTAATCTGCAAGCCAATAAACCTCGATTTTACTAAGCATTCACACCTTCATCAGCGCGCATTTGAATTATTCGCTGCGTTGAATGAGATCCATGATTACTGAAGCGCTTATTGATGTAAAACGAGGAACTGTACAGTCCGGTGCACATACGTGTTGCTGTCTCATGGCTGTTTTCAAATTTACTATCACTGTGAAGGAAATTCTTCTGCATGAGTGAACTCCACTATTCACTAGTTTATACGTCAAAGCTAGGCATTTTATCGGTCGAATTTCTGTAGATTGTCGTTGTTCCACTAGTCCGGTCACGTGACAGCACCGCCTAATTGACCTTGCCAGGTGTCATTTTTGCAGTAGAACTAACGATAATCAGCGGCAGTCAACGGCAGTGGAGCATTGGTAATACATAATCAACCGTCCTCGACAATGTTGGATCTAGGTAAACTCATGGCAGCTGCTTAAACACTAGTAAATTGAAAAAAAATTATCATCCATGGTCAGCCAATTGGGTCTAATTTGACCACACCAAATTGACAGAATCTGGTTGCATACGCGCAATGTGGTGTGCGGTTCAGTCGGAATTGGCATGTTCTTTAGGGAAGATTATTTTAAATGACAAAATAGTAAACTCTATTCAGTCGGGTGAAACAACCCTAAATATGTGGCAGTTTTTATAGCTCATAAATATTTTCTTGAAAACATCGAGTGTGCTTACTGCTTGTTGGTTAGTTTCCGAGGCCACTCAACTTCTTTCTGTGTCATCATATTGCTGTGATCAAACTACAATGGCCGGTTTCGTTTCCATGCATATCACTCGGAACGGCAACTGATGTCTATTAACCACGTACTACCTACTTCTCGAGGTTATTAATCATGCAATATCAGTGTAAAGTTGATGGTTAATAAGCTTTAAAAGCACTGTACACCCATTCATTTTGATTATTAGTAGTGTATATCCACCGCGCTTGAACTGGAACGCGAAAGCCGTGACGATCGACTGTGAGTCAAACAGCTTGGGCCAATATTACATGATAAATTGAGCATTGCTACAACACTACCGGTGGCAGGCCCTAACGCACAATAATCCAAACGTACAACAATACACTCCGCTGAAGGCTCCCGATTGATTTGTCTTATGCACACCATCAATTTTAAACATACATGCCAGCTGACACGTCTGGCATTGGGAAAAAACTTATTCAGATGTGAAACAATTCAAGAACATATAAGTGAGGATACACGTCCATTTCTGGATTAGAAAACATAGTTTAAACAAACATGATTTCAGCGAGCATCTCCTCAATGCTATGGAACAGTGTGCAGTGCTGACCGAATGGAGAGTGGATGTCCGATCAAACTGATGTCGTCGAATTGGTACATTGGTGGATTGTGGTTAGCCATTGTTAACAATCAAACTGGTAGTGATAAGGAAACCTGCCGTGTTCTCACGCACTATAATTATACTTAGAGACATACTGCTACCGCGATTCTCACAAGACTCGGTCCAGAGCAGAATATGTAGGTCTATGCAGAAACCCATACAGCACGCGTCACGTAAACACTTTCCACTATAGTACGTTAGAGCACAAAGCACAACTTACTTGTAATTATACTCTCATTGCTTCGCAGGAAGTGACGAAACTCCACAATAACTAGTAGTAAGATAGGTGGCTACGCCCTTAGCAGATGTACTGAGAGTTCAATCGATATCCTATCTAGCCACCGTCCGTTTATTCTCAACTAAGAACTAATACAGGCTCGCTAAGGAGAATAACCTGAGGTCCCTTCATAACAATTTACGCATGTATCACCGTAAACACCACCGACCAACTCTGGTACTCAACGGGCAAGCCACTGTCCTTCAATAAGTGTTCGGTCTTTTTGTTGTGGTGTCCAGCAATAGGAGTGCTAAATTGTCCTTACTTCATATGCCAACATGTTTTAGAATTTTGGCTGCAGTATTCATTACGCGGTTAGTTTATTGAATCACCAAGACACGATATTAAACAAAATCCTGGATACCACTAAGGTCCAAGCTGTGGTATGTTTTTATGTGAACCATATTGCCTATCTTAAAAGTTAGAGTAACCCAAGTTTGCCCTAACCATAACATCTTTCTATTGAAAAGTCTTTAATATTATTGGTGCTAAATTGACCCACTTGAAATGATGTAAGACAGTGGCTAGATTTGCAGAACTTTAAGGCAGTAATGTCCTTGCTATCCGTATTTTGCAGGTCTCCACATTCTATCTATCCATCAACACAAGCAAAGGGTCACCAAATGAACGAGCTGGAAATTTTCCACTATTATTTTAGGCAATCACATTGCTTATAATATTGAGCGATTATTCTACACTCCATATTCTCTGGCACTTAGAAAATTCCAATATCTTTCCTTGCTTTTGTGACAGGGACGTATGAAATACTGGAAATGATCTGCCTCAAGATTAATGAAAAGAGCTTCCGTCAAAAAAAATTTGGTAGTAGTATAAATAGCTCTGTGACCATTTTTGAATGTGATTGATTTTCCCTAGGCGAACTGTGATCTTGGCATAATTAAGTCGCTTAATAGTGTGCAAATTCTTACCTCGCTTAGTTTAGGGAGCTCCGTGTTTTCAAATTTAATTGAGCAAGGATTTTTAACTGGTCCCAAAAATCTTACTCTAAGATAGAGAAAGATTTCGCTATTTCTAATCCACTGTTTTACTGTCCTAGTGTGCTTGAATGGCCTTGGCCTAAGGTCAACTTGGATGTAAACCCAGATCTCTGGTGCATGAGACTTCACTAGTTCTTGGTCAAGAATGACTACTAAACTCCCGTTAATTTGTAATATCCCAGTTAGTATCTTATTAACTTTCGTCTGTAAATACAAGCTCAACTGTAGTTGGAATATTTGATATAATAGTTGATCCTGTCCATCAAACTTGCTAGTCAGCAGGAAATGAGATAGATTGTAACGCCCTTCCAATCATGGCACTTTCGCGCTCCACAAAATTATCATTTTTCACGTTCAGACGAGCTTACCTTGGCAAACACGGTCACTAGCATTTGACCGCCTACGAACACATTTGTCGTCAGTAAACTGAAAGCAAAACGGTGATATTTGTTAATACCTCTTTATTTCTCCTAATTGCTACGATCTTCAAACATCTTGTAAAGAAACGTTAAGAATGCACCACAACCAGCTATATAACTACCGCGAATCGTCACAAAACTGGTGATATATGAACTTACGGTGTGGTTTCTTCTAGCTCCGGCCGGAATCTTGCACTGGGTTAGACTGGCAGCCCTACCTGACCGCTATCAGCAACATCTTAGTAAAGACCATTTTCTCGAGAGGCTTACTGGCGAGCCTCCTGCGTAAACAAACGATCAATTAGGACATCTACTGCCGATAATATTTCATCTATGGAACTGCCGTTCAAGGTAAAGTCGAAAAGAAAATAATATGCTAGTTCGCCTGTTCTACCAAATTCAAATTCAATGCATCCGAACGTTCTGTAATTTGTCAGTCGTTGGAGATGGAGTCATGTTAAATGCAATTTTGATTCAACTGATGTAACATGCTATTAGAAACAACTCAACGTTCGTCGTTAAGCATTTCAGAAAAAAACGATAGCTGAGTAATCTAGTGATAAACTACCATTTTAAGGTTAACAGAAACTGAAAGGATGGTAATTAGGTGCTTTCCAAGGCCGAATCTGTGCATCTAAAGTAAACTTGTGCAAGCCAGTAGACGTATGTGGCCGAATAACAATAACGAGCGAACATGGTCGGTACCAGAATCATTACTACTCGGAGTTCTAGCTTCAGTGTCCGCCTCGTCACTCATTCCCGTGTTGCACACCATTTTTGGGGCAAACGTCTAAATTGGTAATAATAATTTTGATGTGGTTATCCGCTTTTCGTCAGCAGCTGAGTTACTGAAAATCTTTCGATCTTCATCGCTAAAATTCGCGACGGTTAATTGCTTTCGGACGAATAAACGTTTTGGGTGCTTTTAAGTTGTTACGGTATCAATAGCCCGTGTCCATACGGTCATTGCTGTTGATCTTCATGTGTCACATGATTTAGCGCATATGTACACGCTACTAGTGAGCTCGACGACACTCGGAATGACCCCATTTGGCTGTTATTTCCTAAATTATATTCATGTTGTTTTCATTCTCATGCGGTTTTTTGTACTGACGAGTAACGCGACACAATTTTTCATGCCGATTAAAGCATCCGCGTCCAAGATGTGTTGGTCTGAATACCTTGTGTCGTCAAAACTGTCGGCTCGACAGCTCCAGAATGACCTTGCCGGGACTAATCAATTTTTTCGTTCCGTGTTAGTGTCCACTCTTTGAAGTTTATATTAGTGGTAGCGTTAAAATGTGAAATAGCGACTCACTTCGGCATAAAGCTGTGGAATGGGGCCCGTAATGCATAAGTGAATACAAACATTATTCTACTTAGAATACCACAAAAGTTGTATCGTACCCATCAATATAATAGATATACTATAAAGGTGATTTACAATCTGCTTTGAATCATCTTACATTGCATGATATATAAAACGTATTTCGTTTCACCAAAAAAGCGACATAGCCATTGAAGTGGGAATCGAAAACCGCGAAGATCCAATAAAAATGAGAAAAATTACTAGGTAGAATTGCTACAAACTCAATAATCTAATGCTGTGAATTGTCATTTGTGGTTTCAGAAGTTTTTTTTACTCGATCCATTTACTGATCTGGCCTGGTCTGCGAAAATTCACGATATAAGACCCTTGGTGAAGTTCCTGCATGAACTCTAATCTAATCAGGACCGCGGACTTTATTATTTGGATCCACTCAACAGTCTCTATATTTATTGTGCCTTATAGCTTGATCAATTCGGATTCAGATCCTAGTCGGACGGAATGTCGTAAGCGTGCACACACGCACAATCATTCTCGATAAGACTAGTGAGAAGTTTGTGCACGCGTGATTTCGAACGGCGATTCTCAATTTAACACTCGTTGATAAATCAACGAGAAATGAAAATAAATAAAGATATGAAACTGGACAGAAAACTAACTCGTGATCATCATGGGTTATTTGTGTCTTTATTAGAATGCCAAAATCAATTAATCCGCAAATAACAATTTGACCAAGTGATGCGTGTGCACGCAACTCATTGTTTCATCTGTCACATCAAAACCTACACAATTCGGGCAAACATGACGAGGTTTATTTCATACATTTAAAAAAACAAAATTTTAGACATGAGATCAAAATGCTCGCTATCATGTATACTTTCCCGTCAACTGTTTGACTGGGCTATACGAAAAAAGAAGAGGTGTCAGTACAAAACGATGTTGCTAAAGTTGCCAATAGATGATCACGTGAGTAGTTTGATAGAAGGCAGATTCATGCAGTTGTTCTGAGGATGATGTGCATCGGTAGCAATTCGTTGCATACCTAATTATTGAAAAAAATCAGCAAAAGTTACCTTTTAAATTGTTAACTCCATTAGGCAATACAGTGAAAAGGCAATTCACATTTGCCTTGATTGATTTTTTATGTGGTAGCAAACAAGAACGGTAGTGTGGCCCAACTTGAACGTGAAGATTTACACGTGCATAGCAGTAACTTTTCAACCGTGCCTGAAAACCCAACCACCGTCGATTTCAGCTAAACTTGAAACGTGGATTTCAAAGAATCGTGCCCACGAGTCATGTGACTAATCAGCCAACAGTGAACACGACAATGTCTGAGCAGGTGAACTTTGCGCAAGTCGATAATGCTCTGACAATCCGATCCAATTCATCCATGCTTATGTTGCACACAATATCTATATAAGTGGCTCTGCGAATCCCTTATCGGCTACTCAGGCACACAAACAATCATTAGGACTTAGTGTAATTGAACTGAGGTAAGTCATCACAACTAGTTTAAACTGTGCAATAATCCACTTGATCTAGAACGTTATCCATTTAGTTTTCAATCCTCTAGAGGCCGTAAAGCCCTCCCCCCTTCGTCAAATCTGTTTCTTCCTTTTACGGTTCATTCTGCACAGTTTACAGCAGAGTTGGTTTTGAGAATTAATCAGTGCCAAACAAAAGTGCGATAAACAAGCTCGAACGACTGGTACGGATTAGTAAGACTGGTTGCTTATTTTTAGGATTACTTGAAGCGGGGTTCAAATTTGCGCCTTTCACAGCATGTCTGATCATCTCCATGATAGTAGTGTTTGACTGAATCTGTAGTAGTACTTCTGACTAGGAGTAACATTGCTGAGTAAAGACGATGACAATATACCTTACGTGAAGAACTGTTTGCTATTTTGATGTCCACGTTAATTTCGCCTTCCGTTGTTTTGTAAGCTAACTAAAAAAGAACTCAATCTTGTAGCTAAAATGGCACCTGGGGTGTATTTTCTGGGCGATGCACACAGAGAAAACCACTGGGTTTTTGCATCAGTGGTGTGAGCGACGATACTAACGCCTCACGTGGTTCGACCATTGGTGCCTTATGCACGGGGAAAAAATTCAAACATTTTTCACTTGAAAGTGTGACATATGGCGGTATTATGACAGACCAAGGATCTGGACTAAACCCTGTCAACGTATTACCCACGTTTTAATGATGTTCGATCTGATATGCTAAAACAAAACTCCACGAAAAAGTACTACTGTTTGCTTTAGCAATAAACACGTTTGCCAGAGAAATTCGCTGGATTGGCTGGACCTCCAGCTTCTTTAACAGTATTTACCGTAATTCAAGAGCTTTTTGCTCTGTAGTATCCATGCCCAGTTAGATGAGATTCTAGATGGATGTCCAAAAGGTTGCGTGAAGCAGAACTCACTGGCAGGGCCTCCATTAGCCTCCCAGTCGTCAAAAACCTGGAGTCGGCCTAGGCCAGTTGGTCACTGCACCAATCTGCGGGGAAAAAACTGTTTCCGGAACCTTAAAAAACAATATCAACAGTTTTTCGTACAATAAATTAAGTAGCAATTTTCTCTTAGCGCATGCAACCTGTGGTCTTAGTGTGGAATTTGTAATTGGAATGAGATTTAACCACACAGTAGCGACAATCCGAAACAATGCACTTAAATAATTGTGAAGTCTTAGTTTTCTTCGTCAGGTTGCAAATGGTTATCACTGATGTACTAAGTAAAATTTAGTATCACGCTTGGAAAATCGGGTCATTCAAATAGTAATCTCGAGATGACAGCAATAAATGTCAGTGTGCTAATGTTGTAATGTTGATTACCTGCATCGATTGGTGCAGTCATATCATGCTCAATTTTTCAAGACTGATCAAGTGCAATCCTTTCTTCTTTCCCCATTTATCAAGTACATATGTGATTTTACGGTTATCACATTAATCAGTCTCCTTATCTATGCTGGCAATCTAAAGTTCTGTTAAGTTATTTTCAATCTATGGGTGTTAATTCTTTTCTGGAATGTGTGAGATATTTGTGGGTACACATCCTCGCTATTTGGCTTCCTCTACTTAATAGCTCATTTTCTCGGAACGAAATCAAATGAAACAAAATTCAGTTGCCAGCACCATTGTTTCTTGCACTAAACACTCAGGTATCAAGATAGGTATCGACTGGCAATGGTTCCTGCACAATTTGGAATGGATTTAAAAAATCCTTAGCCAGTGACCTTTCGAGTTTCCAGGCTAGTTCGGTTTTACGATAAACGAACAGCTAGTTTTTTCTCCGGCACGTCGGTGTTTTTTGTCTGCTTTCATTCTAATCTGCCTCCCATCTCCTCTTCCTCCTCCTCCTCGTTCTCTTCATCCCTACAAAATCTCAGGCCCCCTGACATCCAACTGGCAAAAGAAAACCAGCGAAAGAGTGCATAAACCCATTCTGACCGGCATCGTCCATTCTTCTTAATTCGATTTATCTAATTTTCTTTCAATTCGTTCGCATGAATCCCGTTTGAACCTATTCGTTCTTACGCAGATGTTTTCCCTAAATCTCTGGTCTCGTTCCAAACACACTTTAAGTTGGTCTACGTGTCCGTGTGATCCAGAAAGAACACGGTCGGGTAAGACTTGCTTTACTAGCTTTAACTCTTGTCGAGGGTTTCCAAATTAAGCACAGTCCATGAACAACAGCTGATGAAATTGTATTTGGAAATTTTTCGCTTAATTTCTGAATCAGTATCTTTGGCCTGACAATTCTGAATCCAACACAGTCCAGTAGTACAAAAGAATAATCATGTAACCCAGTTAAAAAGTAGCTCTCCTATCAACGTTTAATTACGACTGAAGAGTGCAAACTAAGCAAGCGGAAACAATCACCATGAAACTAAAAGAACAACATTTGTGTGACCAAATCTTTGATTCGATAATTTCACTCATTCTCACTCATTCAGGCCGTTTCGTAAAGTATGTAAGAACCATGTCTATAGCTACCCTACTTTTAAAAGGTTAGGTTGCAAAATACGGCTTCATGCTATTACCAAGTAATTCGACGAGATGCAGTTCACAAAACTGTGTGTAGTTGCCAGATGTGATACTGCCTAGGTTATCTGTAGTTTGTCTCAGTTTGCACAGATTTTCCATCTCTGATGTGGCTGTTCGAAGCAAAATTTCGTGAGTAATTCATTCTGCATCCCGGATTTGCTCATTGGCTACCAAGCAAATTTGAAATTTTGTTGTAAACAGACTTGTGAAAGTGTCCTGGATCACCTTCAGTTTTACCCTGTGCTACGTACAAACTTACAACAAGGTAAATAAAGCTTTGTATTGAATAATTCAGTTAAAAGGAGGAGCAGATTCAAATATCACTTCATTAAAAGTGAAAAACAGCTCATTGAACCGGTAATGTCACTAGCCATGATTGGTTGCTCGACAAACCGGTTGAAACGCGATCCCGATTTATCAGGACAGGCGTTAAGTGAGGGAAAGTAGAATTCTTATAATGATCAGCTACATGCAGTATGAAACGAAAGTTGCCAAGTCTGCCAATGAGAAACTGATGTTCTGACAGATTATGCTCTAGACAATGAACGAGATCTGAAGGTATGTTGTGGATAGACCATTCACTTATTGATAAATATTAATCATGCAGTTTGATGGATGAATCATTCTGTGGTAGGATAGATATAGCATCAATGATTGAAAATCCCATGCGAAAGGTTTAGAAATCAACGAACACACAAAAAGCCCGGGAAGGAAAGCCAAGAATGGCAGAAAATCAACCGATAGAAAATATAGTACTCCGTTTCACTTTGAAGTACTGTAACTTATCAGTTTGGAATGGCCGAACTCGAAGTTTCTTTACGCGGGTGAGCTATGAGACAGTCAACTCGATCTGCCCTAATAATGACCGTTAAATATTTATTGGAATCCACTTTGGCATATGTTCTTGTGCTGACTAAATATGAATCAAATTGATAAACAAACCGGGAAAGAGTGGAAAAGGGTTTAGAATGTTTGAATAGACTAGAATTCAAACAAATTTTGTCGATCTATCTGAAAACCTTGCATGCTTGATTACCAATAGAGAAGAATAGATCCAAAACGAATCTGTCGCGCTTAAAGAATGTAACTGATTAATGCAACACCTATCTGTATGCGCCCAGGAGAAGTTAGGAGGTCGGTGTGTAATCTTTTGTGTAGACCTTGTGAACTGTTAACATTCGGGGGTTGGAACGATCGTGTGGGATCTGCTGTGTTAAGGAATGAAATTAAGCCTTAAAAAAGTAAAACAACAATCATAACTGGAAACTGGCCTCTTGGGAGAGATGGATAGAATGTCTTGGCCTAGCTCAATGGTTATTTCAGTAGTGGGAAAAAGCTTGCATATCTCTTTATTGGAAAACGTGGCAGTTTGTATAGGGGATGAGAGTTTGACCAACACTGGGCCTAAGTCTGATATGTCTGTCTCATTCAATATCGTTGGTTGCGCATTGATGCGTTGTGCTACACAGATCGTAACCAATACACAGGCATGGATATAGTCTGGTGGCGTCAAACCGTGAGCAAGCAAAGATGACAAGACCAAACAGAGACCACGTTATCTCACCGGTTGCCAGCTGCCAGCTGACAACGTGGCGTGAACGGAAGACAGAAGTGCGGATTTGGAAGCTGAGAATGTCATATTGTGATCTATTCCACAAAGTCAGTGTGAGCCGTCCGGATTTGACAACGAAACGAAGAGAATTAGTTCAGTCTGCGTGTCATCTTCCGATGCAAATGTAACTGAGACCCATTGAGATGAATGATTGCAAAAACCAACTGCCATGTCAATGTCCGCGGCTCATTGAGCTGACAGCAATACTTCCGAAAATGTACAGTAATAAACTGACGGCAGCATGTGACAAACATTCTCAATTCCATTATTTACTGACAACTGTGATGGGAACAGTCAGGCAGTGAGTGCAAAGAAACAATAAAACATTGAATAATTAAAATAGTTTAATAATTGCTCAGTTATGGAACGGTGAATGTATTTTCATCCGGAAACGAGGAGTTGGGAAGGTCACTCTACAACAACATGCCAAGTTGAACGTTTCATGTAGACAAAATGCAGATTTCAGTCATAAGTCCGTGAAAACACTTGTTCTAATTTATGAAACCATTTCAACAAATTTTGAGGTAATTGTAACCGATTAACCAACTGGTTTCGGGGGTGGATTGGTATGGCTGCTTATTTTTGATAACCGCAACACGAACAAATTAGCCCATCGTAAATTTGCGACATACAATGGACCTAGCGAAGCCACAGGTCTCAGTTTGGAACGAATGCACACCATGGCTGGAATGGTGAACAGTTTGGGTACGACGTGTACAGGAATTTTAGTAGAAAGCTTTTCACAAGCATCAAAGTGTGGGGCACATTTTTCGGCAACTTTGGACCTTTGGGAAAAGAGAAATGAAAGAAATGAAAGCTAAATCGTGTAAGCTCAGTGGATAATAAATCCATTGTCCTGTTTGGCAATAACAAAGGGGCGCTTATTCCAATCGATCAGCTGAGCAAAAGAACTGTCTAACGAGGTCAGTTAAAAACAGTTGAACCGGTTCGCCAGTGAACTGACCGACCACTGAGTGTTGATTATTGATGATCAATATAAGCAATTCGATTTTGAGTAATCAAGGAACCTTTCGTCTGTTTGATTTGGTATTTCTCACTAAATTTAGAGGGAACATTAAATGGCAGCTGCGAGATAAAATCCATTGAAGATTTGTGATTGAAGTAGAGCCGACATCATGGCTTTGGTTTTTCATTACAAAGCCAAACAGTGATGAAGATAATTCCTAATTAGACCGGGCAAACTTATTGGAAATCAACTAATTATGATTTAGTGTGTACACCAAAGAAGTAGCGAATGCTTGTTTCTTGATATGGTTTTGTGATATTTCAAGTTAGAATGCCGTCATTTTGTTTAACCATATAGAATCTGAAAAATACGGATAGTATTCGTGAATGGTCACTGCTTATCGACAAAAAACAAACAAGAAATTATGTAGATGTACGGGAAGAACAATAGAACAAGAAAGCAATACAACATGTGCAAAAACAAGAGACAAAAAAAGTTGTTATGTGACGCAAATTGGATGGTGATGATAAAGAGGTAAAAATATTTTGAGCAAACTCAGGTATCCCGCTGCTAATCATTTTCTTATATCCGACTGCCTAGATCCGATCATTTCCCTCTCCCTCCTTCTTATCCTCCTCCTCCTCTTCCATACGAAAAAAAGAATCGAAGCGAAGTAACAAGATTTACTGAACGGTCAGCTTGTCAAGTAACTTCATCGATTCCAGCAAGTAATACACTAATCGTATAAAGTTTGTCGTTTAAAAACCGAATAAAATCATTCCATGAATCACTCCTTTAGTTAAAAAATAGGTCTGCCACCAGGTTACATTCTAAGTGGTTTAAATGTGATTCCATCCTGATGTGTTCTATGAATTTGGTATTTATAAAACACGCCTAAACTATCGTCAGCTGCTTGGGTCACAGGAATAGTTAACTTTATTAGTTGACAACACATGTCTAATCTCACTCCCGGCGTTTTCATCGACATTCAGAAATGCGACAGAAAATGTCCAATTTGACTCAGCTTTGAAACCATTATCATTGCGCCAGATCGCTCTGATTTTGATTTCTACCTCAGTCGAACGTGTATTCAAAAGCAAACGGGCAGACGAGAAACAGTAAAGGTTCACATGTAATTGAAGAACCATGTGGAAGACAAATATTTTAGTGTGCATTAACGCTACTGACCTCAGTACTGAACCTGGGCAATTACCGTCTCCCATTATCGCTTGTGGGATTGCGTGAACCCTAATTCCGTAGTCTTAGTGTATTTACACAAGCCAGCACATCTCGACCCGTCTTCTAACCAGTATGCGACCCGGGCAACGGCATGCAATAACATCGGCATTTTTTTGGCCATTGGGACAACATGTCCCACAAACCTTAATCTAATCAGGTTCGAGGTCTCTGCTGAACATTGAACTCTATCGCCTAGTACCTCACGCATAATCTCCGGGTCGCTGAGAAAAACCCGAACGGTATTCTCTCAGAATTACCAAAGACAATTTTTGCTCTCAAAGACCGCGTTTCTGAACCGCGCTGTCATAATGCAAACTCGACAGTAACATTTAAATCCCGCGTCTCAATATTTACATACTACGCACAGGATGTCATCTAGTCAAAAGATAAAACATGTTGGAATTCACTGCGAAACAATCAACCATTTTCCCAAGATCGTCGATAGTGGAACGATCAATGAGCACTTTGAAGCCTGGTGCCAATAATCTACTGAATAATTACGCATCGAGTAGACTGTTCGCTCCTTTCGTAAAATAATATGATCATCTGTGATGTAACAAAAAACGAAGTTAAACAACTTATAGATTTTAGGGATACGAAGAAGTCGAATAAGAAAACAGTGTTGGTATTTGGTCAAAGGCATCTCGAATTCCTTGTGACTTAATATCCACAAGCAACTCTCAAGCTGGAATCTGCAAAATATGGAATAAAAGTCGAACATATCAGGCTTGTTATTTTAACTATTCTCGCTGTTTTCTTCTAGAAGGTACTCTAAGAATCAAAAGACAAAATGTCTCAAACCTTTGCCTGAGGTGCATATTCGGCCCTCGACTCCCACCCCACACCCTCCCCCATCCTCCCAAAAAATAACAAAACGTAATCGCAACAGTACATTCCTTAATCTTGGATTTGTTTTACCAATTTCTCCAAAGTTACCAGATTTAAATTATCTATGGAATTGATTCCGCCCAATCTGACAGCCAATTCGACACTGCTAAGCCGTGGAAAATTATTTTATCAATGTCTTTCTAGTGATAATTTTGACAGATGGGCAATGAAGACTGATATTCCCTAAGTGACCATGCTCAGCCGCCACGCTGTTCAACTTAGATCTATATTCGATGGATGCAAATAAATTTATGAACCGTTTCACGATACCCGGTCCCGAGTGTGAAGTGTGATATCGACCGAGATACGCAAGCGCAGATGTTGAACCGGAGCAAACGGCCTCCCGCGACAGAGAAATGGCAGTGGAAAAAAATCCATTCTCGCCGTCACGCAGAATTGATTCCGCGGCACTCTCAGATATGTTGCATACACGTGGGCACGTATACGGTGCTATATAAGAAAAACATATTAGCACTTGAAACACAGAAATGTTTAGACGTGATGATCGATGATTGGATAACTCGACCAATGGTGATACCATGCCCCCGTATTTGGTCACATAAGAAACATACTGTTTTACTCCTGGGTCATGAGAAGCGTTGTAGCTTGAGTGCCGACGAGTCTAGTGTTTTATTGATTGCCCAATGATCGAATTCCATTCGAGTCATTCGCCAAGTTAATAGTGACCATAAAAGTGTGTCAACTATTGCCTTCTGTTAAATTTATTTTTTTAGTCAGCTATTAAGTGCCACATCTTTTTCATATTTGGTGGTTTGATATTTTATCTTCCGCTGAAGCTTTGGAACTAAGCATCGTGATCTCTTGGCTTTGGAGCCCTTCCTATTTAGTTTCGATAGCCTGATTCAAAAAATTATCAGTGTGAATGATAGTTTACTATAGGGTATCAATGCCGAACTTGGTGTTTGAAAAAACATGAAAAGAAAACTGCAGCTGTTTCATCCTTGTTAGGTACCATCAGTAATGCACATTCTCCGTGATTGAACTGGGATGCGAACCCGGAACGAGTATTATGAAGTCGAACAACACAGTGGTGGATTTATTCTGGTGGGTGGTTGACAATCTACTGAAGTTCAGTCTCACACACGACAGCATTAACTTGCACTGTGCTTGCAAGGTCAGTAACCGTTACTTGAATTAGTCGACCAGCGGTGGTTTAGCAGTTGGTATCGTGGCACCTCAACCTGAAGATCGTTAACTCGAATTCTCTCACCTCTGGTCAACTTTCCCCTTGACATCTATTTGTTTGCAGCGATTCTCTTTCTGGTCACAATTTCTTTTTGTTTCATTGATGAAGAAAGTAAATGATAAAATATAAGAATGGGTACTCAACGGGAACTCTAAACATGACGGAAGGGTTGCAACGGACCTAGAAGATTTTACCATTTGATCGACAACAGCATTGGTTTCTCCCTAATGTATATATGAACAGTGGCGATTCTTCGTTATGCTTGATAAGGATTTGAGCTCAGCAATTCCTTGATCATTTTATTATATTATTTTAAGTTTATGGTACTTAGAATGCTACGTCTACGTCTGACCCAATTCGTCGTGCCACTTAACTTCAATGCTTGAAGAGCTGCTTTCTTTCAGCCGGTGGCGTGAACACTTCCGAATTACGAAAGTACTTTACAGTGTTTCATAAAAGGTAACTTTGACAAATGAGTTAGCGCTTAAGTTACTGTGACCAAAATTACATTTGTCTAAGGTAGAGAATATATCGGACATGCGTTCATGCATACCTACACTTTCACACTTACAATCACGTGTATATCTACACGTACATACGTACACATGCACACACATGAATATCTGCATACATACATAAATATATACATGCATACACACATGGATGCACACATGCATGCATACATGCGTTTATTAACTTGTCCAACACCAATACACACTGATTAATCACTGATTCGATTTCATTCGGATAAAGCATTCGATAATAAATTGATGGGGACGTATCCCTTTAGTTTGATTGCGCCGAAAGAAACTATCTCTCAGAATGTGACTGTCGATTTCTCGTAAGCTTCCCTTTGTTGAAATCAACGTGAGATTCCTCAAATGTTTTGCACTGACCAAATCAATGACATTTTAAATTTTTACGTAAAAGCTTCGGAATTTTTTCACTTGTGAACTGACCTATCAGAACATCTCGGAAGTTGATAACTACTTACTGCTAGAGTCTACGAATATTTCCATGAAACAGAAGTCAATTTCAGAGTTACCTTGATTATAACAGTTATAAAACCCACTGATAAAAATTACGACATGGCAATACTCATCCGACAGTCGATTTGTCTAACTGATTCGATAGATGATCAACCATTGTCAGACAACGTTATGTAACACGAGACATGAGGGCATTCATTGCGATCTAGAACAACAAATCCAAAAGATCGTAAAACTCGAAGTTGTTTCTGGTCAACATTTTGATGCATTTATTTATCCATGAAGTGTAATGAGGGACTGACACTTTATTGTATCCTTTGCACCGAGGCTAACTGCCATCGAAGCCAAAGAAAAGCTGTTTTGAAGTCCGGTTGCGTCTCTCTCTCTTACTCCAAACAAGTTTCTCGTAAGAATTGTAAGCGACTCAAAAAATTACCTTGTTTAGTGATCCGGATCAAGAATCGTTTGGTGGTTGTTCCTTTTTCTTAATCAAAACATATTGGGTTTCATAGAGTAATTGATCGGTATTTGATAACAAGCGAAACGCTTTTCTGTGTTGATCACACGATGGTACATAAATGGACTTAACATTGGTGTACAAATTTAGTAATTCATATCAGATTCCAATGGTAAATAACTAACAAGCTCGGACAGCGTCGTATGGGTAAACACGCAGGGTGAGCGGCTATGAATATATCGTATGCTTCCCGGTCATTTTTTCTTTCTTATTTGTGAGAAACTGTTTGTGAAAAGGCATGATGCTTGGCAATATGCTTAGGAAACGGATAAACCTGTAGAATGAAGATAAAGTCAGTGGGTTGGAGGCTGTGATGGGTCGTATAGTGGATTGGCAAGTGGCTGTTCGCTTTGCAATACAGACACAAGAGGTCAGACGTGTGGTGGATGAGTGGGATACTATCCATTTTGACATTTCCAAAATCGACTGTGAAAGATGCTGTCGGGCCTGTGCACGAGTGCGAGGCGATTTGTGCCGATGTCAATGGCTGACTTATTATTTTGATGCGAATGGCTGACAACAAATGGATTATTCTGTATGCTTTCTTAACCATTAAGTGAACAAATGGTATATTATCTCCAACCGCGGTATCGTTTTCGTTTGGTGCAACCAATGTATTTTCGCTGATGAACCCAACAAGATCAGTAAGGGACATTTGCTCAGTAGTCTCATCGAAAAATCGTTGACAGCTTGACCGGTAGCTTAATGCTTAAGGAGTCCGGCACACAATCGTTCTTCCTGTGATCGCGTCCCGGGTCGGGCGCGGTGCTTATGCACCTCTGACATTTCCTAACAAGGATGAAACAGCCGTGTTAGCGTGTTTTAATGGTGAGCTAAACATTGATATCACATAACAAATAATTTCACTAAGACATATAACTGGCCAAAATGCGGTTGTCTGGGATTGGCACGTATGGGGTAATTTGCAAAACTGGGATCCGTTTTAAACGTCAGCTCGCCAACTTACAGGCAAATTGGTCGCCAAACAAGCCCAAAAAGAGAGATAGCTCGCATGCCATACAGACAAACTAAACCAAACAATAAAAAGCGGTGATTCACTCATGTCTTTGTCAAAGGTCACCTCAATCCATTTTTGTAAGTGTTATATCACGTGTCGTACAGGTTGGCGTTAGAAGTGACGTCATTCCTGAACGTCAACGCCAACAGTATCCTTGCACATGGTGTGGAACTGTGTGCCTCATTAACTCCGCTCTTGTGTGTGATAGGATTTTGAAACACCTTAAATGGGCATCCACCATTGTTCTCGTAGTTTCTATCTGAAAGTGTGTTTTCGCGAGCGCTAAACTGTGCACAATTGAGGTCAAATAAGTGTTACCTATGCACGTCTAAATGTGTTCAATCTCATCACGTCTAGCACGTCTCAGTGCAGGAGGGCGGAATGACCATGTTCATTCAACCTGACTGGGCTCTGTCGGCCATGAGTGGGTGATCTCTGCATCTCAGGGTGCGTTGTGGTATGTAAATGAGCATCAGAAAGCATGAAACAACGAGGTCCTGTTTTTGAGCGTGTCACACGACAAACACAGACAAACTGCGATTCAGGGCTTTAAGAGTCAGTCGCGGATTGGCGTACAAATACCATGAAGCATTTGGTCACTCGTTTAGAAACGCATAGCAAATAAGCAAGGCAGTATATCTCTACGTCTGCCGGACTAACAATCAGAGAACCGGTGTCTGACTCGACGGATGAATTCATTTAACTGTTCTATCATCGCCTACATGCGATAAAATTAAACAAAATGTTTCATTCTGGGCAGTGTATTCATTCATCGGATTGGTCGGAAATACTGTGATTACCAGTTGAGTGGTTTACTCACACGGTAGCCGTCTATTGACCGGGCAGATAGCTGTCTTGTGAATGACCCACACTAAACGACTTGTCATACCACCGCTACTATCTTTGGCTGACTGATCCATCCCACTGAGAAATTTCACCATATACACGTGTGCCCGAAAGCAAGTGTTAGTCAATTAGTAAGTAAGAATTATTGTGGTTATTTCATGGTTTATTTATCGACCAAAAAGATTGCTGAACAAAATGTTCCCAAATGATTCGACGATTTGCTTTTTGAACTCACCTTTATGGTTGTGAATCGCCTATTGGATACGATTTGAACTTTTGGCATTGAATGTTTGATCGACTGGCAATACGGTATTGCACAAGGCCACCAAACTGTTGCCACTCACCTGAAGGGAAACCAAAGGAGAATGAACAATCGAGAATGATCAGCTGATCGTCCTTGGTGTATGGCAAATTATTTGGCGGTCGAACTCTATGAGAGGTTTCTAACATAAACCTCACAGTTCTGCTATTTCTATTTGTTCGGGGTGGGGTGGAGTGGGAGGATTTATTCATCTTCGATGTGCACTGGTGCACAGGCAATAAGTTGTTACTTTTCAACGACTGATCAAGAAAGACCACGATACTGTGCCGGAATGAGATGTTCAGATCTTTAGCAGATGGTTCGTAGGCCACGACATGGTCAACCATATTCAATTGCTTAAATTCAGAACGGAGTTTTGATTTTCTCTTCCATTACTACATTTACCTGGACAATAGTCCCATTAAGTTTTTGACCTTAAGTGGCTCTCAATTACTGGTAGGTTTAGCAAAAATAATTTTTGATCTTATGAGGGAAGCGAAAGTGAGTTTTGGGAAGCATCAGCGACTATGTAAGCATCGGCACTCATAGCCCAAGCAGAGCAGTGGTTGAAATAATTAGTTCATACCACCAATGATCAAGTGGTCAGCACCATGGGTTTACACGTCAAAAGTATACTTTAATTCCGCTAAACAGTAGTCATTCTACCGATTGTAGGGCCACATTTCCTTGTGATCTCCTTTTCCGAATACAACGAATGGTGGAAATAGAATGGCAAAAGAACAGCTTTCCATCCCAGTTGGGACACAGTGAACAAGGACTACTGATGATTCTTAAGCAGCATAATGAAGCCGATTTACATGGGCCTTACGATTTCTATAGCTGGTCTAAAATTTTTCCACTGTTTGTTTAATGGTTTCATTAATGGCGCCAGTGTTGTTGACAGCGTTGTAATATCGGCTTGAAATCAAGGTTATGGCACGTCTGGATCAACCAGTCATTTGCTGCAAGTCGATAGGCGATATTTTGTACTCACCAGTATCTACGTATCTAAAGTGTATATTATTGGCTATCACCATGTCTACAAGTATATAATTCAGGCGCAATTTCCGCGTTACCTAAAAATTATAATTCGAACAAATTTTCATCTTTTTATTTTGGCCTCGTGAATCAGTCAAATAGAACAAAGAAAATCCAAGCGCACGAGTGGCATCAGCCGGCAGGTTTGAATCCCCCCCCCCCGAGTGATAAGCTCTCGGCTTTACATCACCTCACAGGTATTGGCCTTTATCTGAATTGGTAGAACCCTTGGTGCCGATTTGCTATTCTATAAGGACCGTTTCCTTTTGAAAAATCGAGCGACGATTGCTTTCATGCATTGTTATTCCTATTGGTGCACGATGACCACAAGCTGCTCCTTATCACCACATGGTTTGGCAGATTGCTGTGACCATGTTAAAGCCAGAATCCAGATTCATCAATCGTCAGACACGTTAATGGAAGGTACATACAAATTTGATCGGATATTGTCTTTCAAATGACTATTACGTAGTCGCAAATAAAAACAATTGGCGAGTAGTGAGACAGTACATATCAGATCATGTTTATTCACGTTTAGGCAAGAAATGGTACTGAAACAATCATTTCATTTGCCAAGGAATTGATCCTAATTTCTTCACCTTAGTTGCCCGGATTTTTGTATTCCTAAAAAATATCGTTTCATCAGATTATTTTTGCGAAGAATGCACCCTAAATAGTACCAGTGTTTTATATATGGGACTGGCAAGATTTATAGGAAGCGTTTATATGTAGCAACCCCTATCTTCTTTCCGTCTCGACGAACATTCGCATATCTTGTGGACAAACCTTTATCCACTGCAAAATAAAATTCCAAATAGTGTCCCACTTATGCGGCTAAATTTAGTGAATCACTTTGCGAAGGGGAAGGATTTGCCAGATGAAATAACTTGTTGATCAGTTCAGCTTTGTCCTTTGAAACAACGTAATGATGTACCCGTAAATTGAAGTTGCACTTTCTGATCGAAGATAGTCTTCAGTAATCAATCATTCCACCAGTTAGTCGGTCAATTAATCGATTAGTGAAAAAGCCCAGTAGTCGATCAATAATTCAACCAACAATTCTGTCAATAATCCAGTGAATCGACTGATCGATTAAATCTGTAAAGGGTTCCAAATTTCCGTAGTATTTTGTCCAGTTTCGACCTGAATGTTTATTTTAAATATCTTAAAGCGCTGAGTTAAAGCGATCAGCAGATTATAGCCGTCCGTTTACCGAAAACTTTTGTAGTATAAGAATCATTAAAAGTTCTGTCTTTCAACATTATGCGAACAACGAAACCTTACCGTGGACATGATGTAATGGGCAGACCCTGTGGGCGTTTTGTTTAAACCCTCTCAATGACAGGCAATATTTTTTCCTACTCCGCACCATTGCGGGGTAAACAGCGTCTCAAAGATAATGCTTTCTGAATGTAATGATGGAGCATAGAATTCAAAAATAATCCCATCCATTGATTTCAACTTCTCATCTACCGCTTTGCATGTTTGATAACGTGGTTAATACATCATCATAATAATCACTACATACTGTTCAGCATTCAGAGGTATTTGTGACACTTTGTTCAAAAGAAATTACCGATTGCTTCAGGTATGACAAATGAGGTGTTCTTGATGCAATCTCTTTTTTCTTATCTAAAGGTGAACTCGTAAATCGGGTTTCGCGCTTTCCATGTCTCCGTTCTAATAGGCTGATTTTGCAACTCACCATCACACATCTGCGGGTACCGCCAGCGACTTGACGAAATTTTGCTTGGATAATTATTTGTTAAGAAAAATAAATGCATAAGGAGCAAAATAATTGATCCTACTAGGGTCATTCATGTTTGGAATGTTCAGCAACACTCGTTTTTTCGGATTAACAATTTCTGGGATTCGTCTGATCTTTTACGGGGGATACGTGCCACCTAAATGAGTGATAAACAATGAAATAACATCGAAACCAATTTAAATCAATCATGCATAATCTGCTTGTTTATTACGCATTTTTACGATATTCTAATATGAACACTTCATCACTGCAATTCAGTCACTCAATCTAGGTATTAGAAGATATTTATTTTTTGCCGGTTTGCCCGTCGTCTATTGACATCAGTAACCTCCCAGGTATGGTCCAGTAGACCCGGCCTAGAAAAATTCAGTCACACGATCTCGTGCAAATGCATACGGCGATGGGCACATCAAGTGCGAATGGTTAAGTCCCGTCACTTAAAACAACCTGTTGACAGCGATGGCAGCCTACAAGTGGGATGGATATTTGACTTAGAACCTTCCACAATAGGTTGAATTTCGAGCTTGGAATCGTCGGATCGGCAATGTTTATGAAACCCCGACCAAAGCACATTAGACAGCGGTATGTTAAATACTTATACGGCACTCCAAGTCCACAGCTAATATTCCAAATCTGATCACGATATAAGCTGGAATAACAGGAACAGTGAGTTGATTAAAGGCCACTTTCCTATGAGTACTTAGAAGATTTGATGTTTTAATAGCACTTTACCGTCAGCACAGTCGGACATATCGCCGTTGTGATTTGAGGCCGTTTTTCTCTATGTAACTAAGTGACGAGACATCTGAACTGCGCACAGCTACGTGCGACCAGTTAATCAGATGAATTAAAAGGAAAATAGTAGTAGGAGTAGTTATCAGTTAATTGCCTACTACCGGTGTATCATATTAGAGCTGAATGCACTTTCAACTTTGCACCATGTTCAACAACATTATATAGCTTTAAACAACAGGGTGGTAAATTCTGATCACTCTCTTTCTTACCGTGTTATGCGTTAAACTAGAAAAATAACAATATTTGAGATGAGTCGGAATCGGATCTACAGGGGGGAAGAAGAAAAATACGCCGTAGTTGCCAAAACACGTGATACCCCATCTGTCAAGATGAATGCACTTGGTTTTGATCATTCTGGTTCGATGGGGGAACTAATAACACCATTTCCACGTCTCCGTGGTTTGCTACCATAAACTCCACAATCTGCAGAACTGGTTGGAGAATTTTTTGACGTCAACCAGAATGAAGTGACACCTGCAATATATAAGGTCGCCGTATATATTTTCATTACAGCTGGTACTTCATTTGTCGGATGCCTTGTAGCATCATAACTCGCTCTGAAGGGCAAACGCGCGTTTGTCACCCAAGGCACCCAGTTTCCTCCGCTTAATCTAGATCAGACATTTTTTACCATTTCCCTGGTTCAGTATTCCTAGTTCCTCACTGATGACAAAGAGATGGGATAGGTGGTATGTTCGAGGTTTTAGCACACACGCTTTCGAGGCCAGAAGTATAAAAGTACAATTGTTTCTGGCAGATTCACGGACTTCTCCAGCATATGTTTCCGAAGAAGAGCTCAAAATGTTTGACAGGCTGAAGAGAAGGCGTATATGAAGTCGAGGAAAACCACGATTGTCAGGAGATGGTGTATCTGGCGCCTTTCAAGCAACTGGAAATATGCAAGAATTTGGTTAATATAACCTGGACCTGGGCGAAATTCTATATACTACTGGTAGATGTCCTTCTCACGAAGCGGTGCCAGACGGCATATCAGTGCCGAAGATAGTCGCACGATAACTGTTGAAATCTAGTTAATCTAACGATGGAGATTGCAATCATTGTGTTCCTTTCTTGAAGAATAGTATAATCAGTGACTCATCCCAAAATAACCGAATACGTTGCTCATTCCGAAATTCGGGAACAAGATGATAATATTTTCGGGTTCGTTTACCCAGTTTGAAAATGACTTGGGAATTGTTCGTCCGAACCATTCTCCTTGTCCCAGTGGTTGATTATAATTTCTGTTCTGTTGGGAAAGTCAATTGATCCTATACAAAGACTGACAGTTGTTAATATCGCATTAATTGCATTAATGTACCGCCGCAGCTGTTTGAAGTATTCGGCCCAATGGTTTCCCGTTTGCAGTTTATCATGAATAGGCTGTCTTTTAATATCGCATTTTATTCCCCTGACAGAAATTTGGAGCTTATCGCGGTCTCGTGTAAGTTTAAATAACCGTTGAGCGTCGTATGAGATAACAGCTACTTTCAGTTCTCCGGCTACTTTGGTCTAGTAAATGATACGATTCGTCTCGAAGTCTTCAGTAACTTGTACTTGTGAATACCTCCATATCTTACTAATCCACCTGGAATGCCAGAACTGACATTTTGCTTGACTAGATTTAACAAATCTTAAGAAAATCAGTGTTATTAACAGATAACAGATAAGAGCGCAGACGAGACCAGCTGCCAAATCCATTGTCTGTTTGACTTAGTTCCTGTGCCCATCCACATTTCTATTCGTCGGAGATCTTACCTCGTCTGGTGGTTCATGCTTGTGTCTGATCCAGAAATCTGGGTCAGACAGACTAACGGTTTACCTTGACGACTATTGAGGTGAAGTGTTAGTCACAATAAGAGAACGCCATGGTCCAACTTTAGGTACTTGGTCCAGTAGGATAGACAGTTTTTCACACAATCCCACCAGCGGCAACTAAGTGTGACTTGATCATCCTGGCTCAGACTACCTGTGGCGTCAGAGCGTCATGTCACTATGTGGTACATTCTGTGTCAGAACTTCTTGTTGGAGTACATATGCTACAGGAGCCGAGATTGAGAGGCTAACGAGAATTGAAAAACGTGATTCACGTGGCCGAAAACTGCTTGGGATACTATGATGCAGAAAACTATTGCGAACGTTGACATGCTTTCAGCGGGAGGAGTATGGGAAGGTAGAGAAACATAGGGAGACGGTTGGAGAAAGAAAACGGAGGTTGAATAAAAGAAAGAGCTCTGCGCAAAATCATGTTTATCACTACCCAATTTCCTTGAGAGTAATGAGCAGCACGGTCTTAACTGTCTTGCCCCGACGATCGATGTAGTATGAAATTCTTTTCAGACATGCAACCCATTGGAGATGGTAGACGGGTATTTTTGGGATGTCCAGTCGCTAAACCGGAGAACGATTGGAATTCTCGACAAAAGCCTTTAGTTCTAACAACAACATGTAAGCCATGTATCTGAAATTGGTTCGCCTAAATCTCATCTGTTTGGGTCAATTATTCTCCCACTAACTCTACACCTCTGGCATTATTGCACAGGTCTAAGCAGAAAATGTCAGTTAGTAAAAAATAAAATACCCGGGGAAAAAACTGGACAAAGAACCACCTAAACGCAGGTCCAATAGTACCACAGTGAACACGATAGGGAGTCACCCAATAGGTAAAATGTGCCTAAAAGAAAAACAGACAAAGATCCCAAATAATTAAAACTATAGCTATGAAACTAATCGACCAAAGCCGCCCTCGGAAAATTAATTTACAGTATCAAATTTGCAATATTCTTGATTACTTGTGGTTATTTACCTATTTGAGGTTTCCGAGCATCAATTAATTATCAATAAAAATCTGTTGTCTATAATTTTAACATTTCTTTTATTTGTTGTTACTATATCTTCAGAGCAAAAAAACGTTTTCAAAGCCTCCATGTTTTGTGCCCCTTGGCAATCCCGCAACCATAGTGAAAACTTTTCGTTTCGGAGACAGATAACGTTACAGACTGTTTGAAACGTTTTTGCATCATTCAGTTGACTTTTATGTGCTGGCCCCAGTAAAATGCATAGTGCTACCTAAATGCACTCACATTCAATGCTGATAGGCTTTATACCACTTTTGTTTTTGAATCTTATTTGTATGGGTCATTCTCGGTGTCCTAAAGATTCTGGTAGGTAACGTGATTGTATCACTCTAATTTTAGTCCACTACAAGTCCCAGTTTTATGGTATTCCGATTTTTTCCACATGACATCTAAGGTCCATTAGGTCTAAAGTGTAATAAGATTGAGAGCTCGGTGAATTCGGCCGGATCACACCTCTGAAAACTCTGTACATCATTCCCCATATTTGGGATAATGACTATTGGTAGTTATCCTTGAAGTTCTTTCCCAAGAGTTCAAACGGAATCAAAAGTTCGGCTAAACCAATCGATCACAACGAAAATTAAAACAGTTACACTAGGAAAGGCAGAGACAATGAAATGTCGGTAACCAATATTTGATCTGCACCAAATGTGTCCGTTAACATTTTCGATCGATCGCCCGAACTTTCCGAGGTACTGATATTTGCTCTCAATGCCCACAGCTGTAAGACTCATTTGCATTGCCTAAGCGATGCGTACACACACATACACGCATGCACACACACACACACCAGTGTTCGTATGAGTCGGCCTGAGCACGTGGCACATTTGTGCTAATTTGTTCTGACATAGAATAGGGACAGGATATGGTCTTTTTTGACAGTTTGCAAGTGTGTGCGTGTCTATGTGCGGACGCAATCGGATCAACACATCTTTCAGCGGAAAAAATGCTAATTGATAGCACGCGGATGCACCCTCACGAAACTTCGCCAACCCCATTAGTCCCCCAGCCATAGCATAGGCCCTGCCAACTGTATTTATTCACCTAGAGAGAATAGCAGCTCCAACACACATGTAGGGAAGATCGATATTTTGAGCTCAAGAGAAACAGTAGTCCCAAAATTTCTGTTCCTTGAAGGGCACATATGCAATAATTAAAATATTCTAGTGCCGGCAATGCTTCACATCGTCAGTAGTTTGTGTACCTTAGGGTGTACAAACATTATGAAATTTTAACAGTCGCCAAAACAAAAAGGTTTAATTTTTGCACAGCGTTCGGTATGTAATCTGGATTAGCGCGCCTCATCAGGCTGTGGCGTCCACAGTTTTTTGACGTGTTCAGCTATATTTCGGCAAGCTAACTACTAAACATGACTTTAGGGGTATACATACCTCTCGCAAATCCGTGCACGGAACAAGTGCTATCTGGACGGTTGCGGAACTGAGAGATAAAAAGTTAGACAAATATGTTGTGCAAGTTAAACCATATCCGTAGGTTCTCCTGTAACCTACTGCTAGGCCATTGGTTGTCCACTAGAATCCCTGACTCAACGTCAATGTGCTGCCACCCACGTAGGCAGATCAAAGCACAGGGATCACATACTGATTCTTTCAGTAACGGAATTAAATTACAAAAAACTAGGACTTCGCGAAGTCCAATGGGAACAGGTAGTTAGTTGCTCAGATCATACAGCAGAGGCCAGATATCCTGGACATCCGGAGCACTCCCTCCACTAATGTTGATGAGCATAGGATAGTATGCTTATTAGGTTCTCTGCGATTGGCATGGAAAGCGTTTTAGCCAACCCCATAGACTTGTTATGTAACTCAGTTAATCCAAGAGACCATGGGGGCGGGATTCATCTGCATTCACAGATCCTGGCAAGAATACCTCGTCTTGAGGAGGCAATAAGCGAGAAGGAATTAAGTGAAAGTGTTTGAGACTTACAGACATTTGACAGAATTTCTGGACACTCTCAAGGCAAATAGCCGTTGCAGAGAGAGATTTAACAAGGTCACTTTTTTGATCTACCAAACTAGTGCAAGTCCCATTTCGTTAACGGTTCACTGAGATAATGGGGTGTTTTGAAAGCTTGTCCTTTTGACAGCTCCCGCGCCAACACCTTTCTGTCGATTTTAATCCCTTGCACTTTTCATCTTTCAAACTCGACAAACGAGATCATTAGATCACAAATTTGAAACAGGTTTTCCACGCCAATTCTCGACTAACTTCTCGAAATCTCACTCGACCATCCACCAAACAGTCAAAGATGATTCTCATCGGGCAACGATTCTTATCAACGTGACTTTATCTCTTCAACTTAGATGATAATCAATACAGCCCTGTTTTAACACCGCGAGAATTTGGACTCATTGATTTTCCCTACGAAAACGTCGATTATACCATGAAACGGTGTTTGGGAGGGAAATAATTTAAACCGTTCGGTTTCATGTACCACCACAATCTTAAAGTGCATAGACAAATTGAGAGAGCTATTAGGGGACCCTGTGGAAGAGCAAATTGTATCAAAAAGTAGACACAAATTAGCCTAAAAAGCTCATCTCCACGATGATGATGACAACTTGAAGGATTCGGATGATAATGCTGATGTTGATGGCAACGGCAATGACGTTGATAATGTTGCTGGCCAAAATGTAGATTATTCGAATGATTACGGTGATGATGTTGATAAATCGGATAATGGTGTTTAGGATGTTGGTGACTATTTAGCGAGTGATCTTTACACTATTCAGGCTAGTGCATATATTTTGAGTCATTTCTGCAAGGCTATAGCATTTTTCTCGTGATGAATTGTTTCGTGTTTTATTATAATCATTTGTTCTGAAAAACAATTTCTTCGTTAACAAATTCTTTGGCGAATCTACTGAAGCGAAAATCATCTGAGGACACCTCACCAAGACTGCAGACCCGTGTACGAATTTGACCTTTCTTTGTCGAATGTGCAACATTGGTCAACCTGACTCTTCTTAGTCTGCGACAAGTTTGCAAACTTAATTGACAAGCTGTCATTTCTCTTCGGGCAATTCGCCGAAAGGGACCTTGAGTTAGCACAGTAGGCGCTGACTAAGACCCGTTCCACTAGCCGCGTACTTTATCGGAACCGGAAGGACGAATTAGCAAGATTATTGGGTGATAAGTAAATGCAGTCCCGTTGTAACGTCATATAAGATATTAAGTCCAAAACGCTAAGTCTAGAGACAACTTCGAGTTTCCTGCAAATAAAACTGTTCGCTTAACTATTTTACTCGAACTGTTTTTACCTATTGGGCATGTCATTAAAAGTGTCTATGAATGGACAAGAAACAAGAACGATATCGTCCATCGATTCTCTGCTTATGTGCACGAATGAGAGAGCTAAAAAGATAACAGTTTGCACTTAGAAGTCCGGTTGTTTTTATCGACTGCTTACATAAGAATGCCCATCAAGCTGTCATTTTTTGTTCAAGGACATTGGACATCAAACATAAAGTCACGTGAAATTTCCATCTAACTTTTCGAATACGGATTGCTTTCTGAAAGCGGTGCAACTAAAACAAACGTGGAGATAACCACCAAACTCCCAAATAAAATCCTAATCATCATCGGACTCGTTCGAGTGGATATTTTTCTAGCCCGTACATCTACGCAACCTCTTAAAGTTTATCTATCGGCGGAGACGATTACCATGAGCTAGCCGGCCGTGGCTTTGCAAACCGATAACAGGTAGGTCTTGTATCTTGGGTTCGAGTTCCACAAAACATCAAGAGCTTGTCCGATTAGAGTGATGGCCTAGACCTTTGACTTACAATCGCTCGTCCCGGGGGTTCATACCCTGGTTTGGACGTAGTGCATGCAAGCCACTGATGACTCTGAACAACCGCAGGTTAGCTTTGCCGTGTTTTCAAAGTTTCCCGAAAATGAGCTGAGCATCGATGAATAGTCTGTAATACTATCTAATCTCCCATTGCCCTCAGTGCCACAGTACATTGTTAGTATTACTGTAAATAACTACAATAATATGATTATTAGGATTAATTGTCTCATTGTCAAAGCTAGTATATACAATGAGGAAGGCTCTTGTTGATCGTTGAAATAATCAGCTCCTACCTAGTTGGGTTTTTACCGATTCCGAAAAGTGACTGGGGTAGCAGAGAATTCTCATTAGAAATTTATATTTGCCTCCCGTAATTACAAAACGGCAACCTTCAGGATGCATCCGTTGAGCAAATTTCCAAACTTTTCGGCTAATCAAAAACAGTACAATAGAAAATGAGAAATTTGTGCAAGTGTTTAACCAGAAATCTCAAGTTTTCTTTCACTAAACTAAATTTTTGGTTGTCGCCAACTTTTCGGGGATTCGGTCTCAAAAGAAAAGAAATGCCGGAAGATTTTCACGAAATTTTACGTTGTTGCTCCCGCTACTGTTGTTCCAATGGACACTAGAACAAAAATAGTAACAAAAAAATTGCAAACGATGGAACATGTGAATATTATTAATACGGCGCTCTTCACTAGTATAATTATTGTCAATATTGTTATTACTTTGGCTGAAAGAAGCGTAAAACTCCAATTTCTTAGTCAGGTTTCGTGTACACCATAACACCTTTAATATTCCGAATTGTAGGCATTTGTTCTTTTTCAAATCACTCTCGCACAAGCCTGGATGAGCATTGTAGTGTGCTGAATGCCCTCGATTTTGCCTGTTTGGGCATCACTTTGGTTGTGCTAACCCAACTGGACGTATGGATCTCACCTGAATCAATTTCATCGTCTACTCGAGTTCTGGACATGCCCTACTTGTCTGTTTATGAGATGCCGGTTTCTGTACCGTAAGGTTTTGGACATAGATGTTGCCACATTTTTGGGGGTCTGGTCCTATATGGTTCGCTCCTCTATCCATGGAAGTCGTATTTCACCATACAGTATAAATGAAACTATCCTCCAGTTTCGATGCAGTGAAATTCATGCTTCAGATGTCATTGTCCAATGGCTTTGTGTACAGTACTCGTCGATTGTGACGAATTCCGAGATTTTCTTTGCTGACATTTCAAGGGCTCTAGCATTCGCAGAGTTTGTCAAAATACCGATAAACATCATTGATTTATTTGCTGGTGTCTCTTATTACATCTATTTGCCTGCCCCGCTATGGCCGGCTGAACAACAATGACCTTGGTTGCCAAGGTAAACTCGTCTGAATATGAAAAATGAAATTTAATAGGGCATAAAAGTTCTACAAAACAGTTCGCAACAGCCCCAGGCTATATCCTGTTAATACATACTAAATCGCAGGTACAATGAAACGGTTATTTTACCGTACGTTCCATCCACGGTTAGGCGTCGGATACTAAAGCGAAATTGTACAATATTTTGGCCATCACGTAAAATAATTTTGTGCTTCAATTACTGAAGCTCACATCAAAATGACCACAAAAATGCTGCAGGACAGTGACGAGTCCATCGATCACCAGGTTTATCGACCCGGTATTTTTTTCAATACATGCGTTGTCCCAGTGAACAAACTTTAATTTGTTTCCCCAGCTGGCATGTAGTGCTTCATGGTGGCTAAGATTGGGTGTTGATTGGATTTCTAACATATGTGGTCGCCTAATAACACCAAAGCTAACGGTTTAGTTTCTTCTAAACTTACTGGACTTTCAGTCAACTAACAATAAACTATGCTCGGAAAATTTGTTCCTTATGTTATTACCTACCACACGGAGGGTGTTCTTGTGAGGCTTGTTGCGTGCATTTCGGTTAGACTTGTTCCCGAGTAAACCCTGGTCCCGTCTAAGCATAACACTGAACGCGTTTAGACGTATAGTTTAGCCGTTGGATGGTTTACACTGTTACCGGCTACGGGTACTGTTGTTAAGACAATACGAGGAATTAGCATAGTATACTTGAATGACCTTGAGATCAGGGTTGAGTCTGATGTGAATTCGGTATTTCCTTCAACGGAACATTTTGTGACTCATCCTCACGAAACCACTGTTTGATTGATATCTCCTAATTGTAAAAATGTCGTCCCCTGATTTTACACACATCATGCTCCGTAGAATGTTCGACACATGATCGGCATCTATCGGAAAAATGATTTAGGTATCATTTGTAAACATTAACCAGGATAAATCCTAAAAGGTTTCATATCAAATCCATAAAATTTTTGACATCCTGGCCGATTTTCATTTTCCCGGTCTCGCTGAGTTTATGTTGGAAACCGGGGAAACCCTTGTTCAACCCATCCAGTGCAGTCTGGGATTAGATTTATTCCTTTGGTATACTTTACAGATGTCGAAAATTTTTAAGTTTTTACAATAGAATTTGTGGAGTGCCTCGCATTCGGTCAGTGCTGCATAAATTAATTCTGTGAACAAAAGAATGGCTGAGGAAAAGAGTGAATGCATTGCATATGTTGATCCCTTTATTATATGGGAATAATACGTGAACCAGTGATGTCAAGCAGACTCAAACTACGTAGTAAAATAGAACCGGGGAGATAAGAAAATGACCAACGGATAGTCATATCCACTAAATAAGCAATTGCAGACAAGCAGTTTCAGCGTCGACGACTTCATGGTTTAGTCTGATGAGCGTTCTTAGCAGTAAGTACTCAAGAATCCATTGCTTAGCACTAGACACGCTGGTCATGATTTACGGCTGGCTAAATCCATTGCTGTTTTGGAATCTACCTAGTCCGAATGAATGTAGTGTGTACACTGTCGTCCGGTTTGCTGCCTGCTTTGAAAACAAGCTAGGGAAGCCGCAGAATAATCATCGATTGTTGCTGAGCCCAGATGAGTTGACTGTGACTAGCAGTCACGCTGTCAACGTGACGCTTGCCTTCCGCGGTCTGCTTCAGGTCAAGCATCCGCAGTCTAGATTGTAGTGTTGTTTCGTGCCAACTTATCTGTTGATAATGGCTGGCCTTAGATACGCTGGCATGCAAAAGATACTCAACCGTCCTGACCCTACATGTTATTTACTGATCTTCTAGTCATTCGTTTTTTGGAACCTAAATTTTCAAGAGCTGAACGTGACTTCCATTCTTTGCAACCTTCTACTCAGGCTTTGTAACCAGTCATGGTTTGGGCCAAGATTAATTTATATTTTATTGCTACGTTCGCCAAGTGCAATAACCGTGGTGTAACTTCAGGCCTAACTTTTAAGTCAAGTTGGGCTATTTTGTACTCTGAAAACGGACATTCACATCACAATGCAACAGACTGGCGGACAATGTTTTTTTCTATCAAAGGTCTACCCCCTACTGTTTGTGCTCCGTTCTGTTGGATATCAGCAATGCTTGCGGTGAATTTTCTAAAGGTCACTAGTTACTGCTATTTTGAGGAAAGTTGGCAACACTTCCAAGCGAATAGCCCAGTGCGCACAGAAGCCAGAGACTGCCAACTGCTAATCTGGCTTGGAAGGACGGCTGCATAGTCAACGCGAAGAATAAGGCCACTCTAAATGCTCGGAAGTGTTGACTGATTACTAACTCCGTCTAAAGTACTGACGAAAAACATTTATAACCATAGCTCTTGTAGATGCTTTCACCCGTTCGAAATTTTTAGTTCTTGGGAATCGTGGTAAAAGATCCATGGGTTATGCATCAGCACTTCGTATTTTCTTCTTTGGCACGTTATTCTCTGGATGTTAATTGCTCAAATAAGCTGTCAACGCATTTTTCGACTGCTGAAGATTGGAGAAGTTCGTCGTGAACTTGGGCAGTCATGAAAGTGATCTTGCCCTCGGGAAGCTATTTGGTAACGTTCGACAATTCTCGACTGATTGTGATGTACGTTATCATCCCGAAACATAAAAATCCCCGTATTGTGTGCATTCTCGGCACGTGTCCTTTAAGTGTCCTCAGTGGTTCCCTAATATCAACAGCATGATTCGAAATCAGAAGTCGGTCATAATGAGCGGCACTCCTATTGTCCAACCCAACTGAACTATGAATTACCGATCGATAGAAACATTAGACTGAGCAATACCAGTACAGTTTTCTGAAAAAAATTATCGTTTCGTGTTTAGTTTTATAAAATTATGAATTTCGTCTCCAAAAGTTCTTGATAAAACTTTGGAAAGACGTTCATTGCTACTAATAGCAGAAGCAAAGTTTTAAGTTTGTCTGCCTCAGACTCTGGAAATGTGTGCGCATTGTGGGCTGACTTGCTCGCTTGTGATGCTGAGAACAGCTCGCCTTAGCCCCGTGACGTGAACCACGAAAATCAACTCGGTAAACTTGTAATTAGACTTATGGGGAACGAGCGGTTTATTTCGAGGGGTGGGGAAAGAAATTCTTTGTATTGTTTCCTTACAGCATTTAGCTAGTTCGCCCTAAACCAACGAGATGTGAATGGAAAAGGATACTCCATACCCTATCTGGTTGCTCGCACAAACCGATTCCGTTACACATCAATCAAATAAGTTGTCCTGAAAGTCGGGGTGATGTAAACTTGGATCCAAACCCTTGCACTAGCCAACTAAACCAGACAACTAACCAAGAATTAACTTCTCGTACTCGCTGGTGATGAGACTGAAGGTAATAACAGTCAATGGAGTGATAAATTTTTACTCTCTTAGTAAACACAAAACACTGGTGCAAGACAGTTACAAAATGAACCGAGACATTCAGTTGTTCGATATACCTCCGATGTCCAGTTTACTACCTTCGCAGTGGTAGATGATTAACCGCACAAAAAAACCGACCAACAAAATAAAATGAGATCACCGTCAACCAGCGCTGCTTACCGGCCTTAATGGAGAGTAGATGAATTACCAGACGAAATCTCATTATTCCAAGAGTTGCTTGTCAACTGACTTTTTATTATTCAATTCCCTACCACTAAGACGTACCAAGTAGCCAAGGTGTGTAGGTTGTGTCCAAGGCCTTCGTTGTACTTCGGCTACCTGCAGAGAAGTCATCTATCAGTAGGGGTCGACTGCTTTTCTCCAGCGACCCATGGCCGTGCAACTCGGAGACGGATAGGTGTAACATCATCATGTGGTGAAGTTGAACAAACCGTTCAGAGCCTGCCCGGTAGCGTAATGCCTAAGGCGTTCAACTCAGAATCGTTCGTCCTGGGTTCGCGTCCCAGTTCGGGATTGATGGATATGTACTGCCGACGATTCCTAACAAGGATGAAACAGCTGTGCAGTGCTTCCATGGTTTCTTAATGGCGAGTAGTGCGACGATATCACGTGAACTATTTCACGAAAGAATTGACTTTTACTCTGTTCCCAAATTCCCACATCTCAATAGTTTCGACTGTGAAGCGCTCGTTTGTTTTAATGTGATTTTGATGTTGCATTTTAAAACTGAATGTCAGCGTACTTCGCGTCTACCGGTGGATCCGATGGATTTCAATTAGCTAACTCCCGTTATTTACCCTGGTTTGTCAAAAAAACGTCCCAAGTAGTGTATCTTGGTCTAGATGCCCCACTTCGTCTCGCTGACCCCGGCCAGTGAAAAGGTATGCAGGGCGAATTTTCTGTGGCACCAATCACCGTTTGTGCTATCACTTACAATTATCAACACGATCTCGATTTGGACATATTTATAAGAGCCGATATCAAGGTTTACCTCAACTCCTATCTATTATGTGGGATCTCCATTGTTTAAACTGCCAGCCGCGGAAGGATTTCGCATAATTTCATTGTTACTAAAACAATTTAACCCGTTTTTATCAATATTTTTCGATCTTTGAGTATTTGCTAGGAATCAGTCGCCATCTCCTAGATATTCTGTTTCTGACTGATATTTATCTATTCATTGAATTGGATAAATCCAAAAGCGCATATGAATCTCATTTGTCTGGCAAAATCAATCTCCAGAATCCTCGAAAGCCGGTCCATTGTCAACTATAGTAGTAGTAGTGATGCTGACAGTAATAGCAGTAATAATGTTAGTAGAAATAATAGTAATAGTGGCGATAGTTTTAGTATCTGCAGTCCTAATAGCAGTGATTACGAACTATCAAGACTACTGCAACTATTCTTACTACCACTGTCACCACTACTAATATTAGTGGCAATAGTAACATCAACAATGACCGTAGTATTAGCAACAGTCTTACAATAATATCCAGCTTCAAACACTGGTAGTTTCACCCATCTACTTGCAATCTGGAGCAATTTAGGGATCATGAGCGACCTGTTAACAGTGGGGTGTAGGATGAACAGACAAAGATACACAATAAACTGATGGAGTTGATGCATGACGGCGAGCCATTATTACTAGTGAAGCGTACTCAACAAAATAAAATATAATTTGTACCTTAGACTTTAATTCATTTCTTCTTTTCAGTGCAAGAACTTACAAACTAGGTTTAGTGTGCAACCCAGTGCAGGAAAGTGTTTTTATGAATGACATCAAACACGTACAGGCTAAGGATCAATGCAATTTTCTTTAATGATGTCGACATTCTTGTCACTAAACGTAGTCAGTATTTGGCCTGATTTATCAGTTTTGTTGAAAATACCGAACTGTGTTCTCTTGTCCTTGTCTTCTCTAGAACAGTCCCACCCACGTCAACAAATCAGAACAAATCGAGCACGGAAAGCTTGTCTAGCCAACCGATTACAACTGGGCCCGAGGCAGCATATGGGCACCATAAAGCTGCTGAGCCGAACGCCGTCACGGATCGTGTACAAAGCAAATGTGATATCCTTCCGGTTGAACAAGTGTCCAACGGTTACGATCCAGACAAATACCAAAATCATCATCAGTTAGCTCATCTGGAGCACGTACAATACCCGGTTGATGAACAATTGGAGAAAGTTGCGTGTGTAAACCGCGAAAAACAATCACAAGAACACTCAGCTGAATCAGAGGGCAGAGGCAGTTCATCCAGTGTGTATAGCACTGCCAGTTCTTCAACGCCTTGCTCGTCAACCTCACTGGATAAAGACGACAATCCAGAAGAGGCAGAGGAGGCTGAAGCCGAAATGCCAAATACTCCATGCCCGAATGTTTCCTGTACGAAGCCTTTCAGTACCGGGCGTATGGTTACAGAGCATCAGGTGACTGTCCAACGAGACAGTACCGGTTACGGACTTCGTGTGTGCGGCAATAAGCCGGTTTCCGTGCATAGTATCCGTAAGGGTAAGTGGCTTCCGCGTTCAGTGATCGCAATCCGTGGTTGACAAGGGTGACATCCAATGTCACAAATAACTTTGGTCACATGTAACACGTGGAATGTCTAATCTAATGAATGTATTGGAATTAAACAAACCGAATGATGCGACAGGAGATCAGGAAACAAGTTTCTCTTTGAGACTGAAAAGAAGCCAATAAACTGTTTTGGTTGCATATAAAAAATCAGGATTTCGATTGGGAACGATCAACGTTTATTGCGTAACTGAACCCTATTTTGTTGGAGATCAAAGATGTCATGCGAACTAGTGGGACTCATTGAAAAAGGCACTTTTGTTCTCGAGCTAAGGTAGCACAAATGATATCGGTCTTCACTATTTTTCGAACTACCACTGATATTCCGTGGTCTCAATAAACGAAAACATCCAACCCTCTAGATCTACTTAAACGAAACGCCAAAGTAAAACAAATGGGTTTTTGGACAATATTTCTGCGTTTTCAACCAGAAAACTTAGTAAGCAGTGTGAAATACCAATAAATTAAGGAGCACTCAGCAAACCGTATCAAAGAAGTTGCTGTTGGGTTATTCGACTGAGGATTAAAACCACTGTTACTGGCTGAAAAAACTGAGGATGACGGGGAAGAGGTTATTGCTTCCTGATTGCCTAAGGAGTAAAGCAAATGAAATTAGAAAAATGCCGGCGATAACTGTTGAATCCTACAAACCTCATTTCAGACTGTCCAAGCTAGCACGGATAAACGAGACACGTTGAGTGTCACATTTAATTCAGCAGCCGGTTTGTCTGATAGGATAGTAAAAAAAGCCGTACACATTGTATGTTATTAGTACTCTGGAGAAGGTAAGTCCGTTGTATATGCCATCTGCTAACAAAGTCTCCATGGTTGGAATCTGAGTATTGATACACTAAATGGTTTGTCTTCCCTTAGTTTATCAGCTTTCCAAAAGAAGAACTGCGCTTTGTAGTTCATTCCCGTCTAAGGCCGCATCAAGGAACACAAGGGAACTCCCTAGCGACTCAAGTTCGTCTCTGCAGTAGACGCCACTCGCTTTTCACAGAACTTCCTGACTCCAAGAATCGTGATCGAGTTTTCGGCTTCCTCCTCCCTAATAATTTACTGAATCTAAGGAATAGAATCGATCTCGGCAGCGCTGTAGTTTCAACGACATGAGTCAAATGAGAATGTCATTTGATTTTCAGGCTTAAATTCACGAAAGCTATCGTTCCCACTGACGTTTGCAAGAATCTCCTCCATTTTTCCGGCGGAAATAATAGTGTATAGACTTTAATTTGTAACAAAAGTGAGACAATGAATCTTCACAAACAAAGCTGTTGCTTTTAGTTCAGATATAAACAGAAGAACAGACTAAATGATTTTGCCCATTAGAACTGAACGGCAACCCATAAAATCCTCACCTCACCAACACCATTGTAAACATGAACATGGTGATCGATCAGCAATCGGCATTGCTCGGGTCGTTGCCACACCTGACCTAGTGGGACATGATGTTTCTACGTCAATCCAAATTCCAGGATCATGACTGCCGGTTCCCCCTCCCTTCCCCACCCAATGGACCCCAGCCACTACTGGACATACCGCTTCAGTCGCACTAATGCGTGAAATGTAAGAAAACGATGACACATGAATTGCAATTAACCAGTGCCGTAGTTTCCTTACTTATCTTCCGTAATTCTCATCACATGCCAGAGCTGTACGTAGACACCCAGTCTTTTCACGCTCGTATTCCGACAAATAACTCATCTGTCAGCGCTCAAACACCCTATAACGATGTCGACAGGTGGACTTGTGCATGTTGGTGCGTGTATGTCTACATTTATGAATACCTTCGTCACTGAAGGTGAGCACACTGAAACATAAAAGTAACTGCAACAGAAACTCACCGGGCGTTAACCGAGGGCGGCATCATGTCACTGTGATTCAAGTCACTCCAAGCACTTAATTAGTCCCGGGGCTAAAACAGGCGAATCTCATCAGTAAATAAAATAGCATTTTGTAAAGTTCATTTGAATAGAGAACAATTACAAAATTCTGCTGCACCAACATTTATACATGCAATTGTTTAGTAATTCAACGGAATGATAGAAATCGAAGCGAAAAATAAGGACAACTGTACTGCAGGATCAGAGTAGCTATTAGCCTAATTTCATCGGAGTTTGTGTCATAAAGACAAATGTCAAATGAATTACCTCTTCCTGTAACTATTCGTTCTTTAAGTCCCGAAAATACTTGTTTGCATCAACCGCTTGCATCAACCGTTTGCCCACATACAGATTTATCTGGTCATAAATCAACCACCTGAATTTGTTTGTCATACAAATGTATCATCGAGTTAAAACTAGATTATGCTGCGTTCATACTAAGCTTGCAAACAGTTGTGAACCATTAGACACTGTCGTTAAATTGTTTAACTAGACAGATAAAAATCAATTTGTCGGCTCGTGTTTTGCTAACCGACACACAAAAATACTGTCTACAGAAATAAGTATGAATGGTCATTTCAGGGTTATCCTGTTGCAATTTCAAAAGAAAAATATGACCTTGCACTGTGCTTCATATCGACGGCAGAATCAAGTTGACCGGTTCTGTAAGGTCATATTTATATGAGTACCCTGACGCATCTTTCATATCTGATGATCACAATCGGGTCCGTTGGTTATTCCTCCTCTTCTTTAAATCTATACTTGTGATTTCAGATGGTACCGCTGACAAAGCTGGATTACGTCCAGGAGATCAAATCATCAAGGTGAGCTCCCCTGAATTCTAAAAACGGCCGTCTGTCTAATGTGACCTTCCGCTTGTGATTGCCCATGAATAAGCTGGATGAGTCAATATATGGTCGGTCAGAACCAGCGAAGTGCTGGGGACTGCGAATACCAGCAGCTGAAACTAAGAATTGAGGTCTTTTGGAGATAGATCGTTATAGGAACAATCTGAAGCGATTCCCAGAAGGCATTACGTCTGAATAAATACATAAAGTGGAAATAAACCACTATGAAAAAGGAATCTTTTGCAGCCAATTCATTATCAGGCAGATACAGTTACTTTTGTCGATCACCGTTTATAGCTAGAGATAGTTCTGATACGGGAAACTCGGAACGATATGGACAAAAGCTTTGAAGGCTACGTTAATCTATCTGTCTAATTTCAGCTTCGGAAGATTTGTAACAGAATAAATCTTTGCGTTTCATTGACCAATGGACCTGCCGTCATACAGGGCGACGAATTGTCACGCAATTTAGTGGGATAAGGAGCGTCCCTGTATAAATCCCGTCAGAGTGCTCTCCGGTATCTGTTTTGCTAAACAACTTTCCCATCAGTGCTCAGCCAAGTTTAAGCGGGAACCGGAAACGTGCATACAAAAATCACCCCATTACAATTCAGAATCAGTTGAACATTAGTCTACTGCCGGTTAGTTCGGTGACGGCAAGGTGAAACATCATCATTTGATGAAGTTGAACAAACCGTTCAGAGCCTGCCTGATAGCGTAACGACTAAGGCGTTCGGCCCAAAATCGTTCGTCCCGGGTTCGCGTCCCAGTTCGGGAGTGGTGGATATGCATTGTTGATGATTCCTCACAGTATTTCCATGGTTTCTTAGTGATGAGCCGAGCGATGATGTCAGTTGGTGAATTTCTTCATGAAAGTATTAACATAAACATAAGATATGACCTGTTTGTGCGACAAATCTACAGGTAGGTTTCATGATCTCGAACAGTAGAGCGTTGAGCAACTCTCGCAGATGACCCCGGGAAACCAGAGCTAAAATTTTAAGTTTATTTTACTTCTCGTTAGTGTTTACTCTGTATCAGAAGTGCATGAAAGAGCGATTTACATTTATTTTAAAGTGATCCTGATCAGTGGCGAAAAAGCTGCCATTTAAGAGGAAACAAATAGCAGTATATTTCGCAGTTGATGGTTTAAACATTCTTCGCGGCACATTTTAAGATAACGAGCATTGAAATTTAATAGCCAACAAACCCTATCAAACGGGTTATTCACCTCATTCAAGGTACCGCTTCTACCGGTGTTAGTTAAAGCGAGCCCATTTGCACCAAGTATGTTTTTGGTTCGTATTCATCAACGATCACTATAACATCAAGCGTTGCACTTTTTTCGTTACTTACTTCGTTCATCTGATGATCTGTGATTTACGCATCATCACTATCACAATAACTATTACATGGACAACAACTGAATTGTGGCTGTTTTTCTGATTTCATTTTTTTCTGCCTCACCTGGACGAAGATTGTTGAAGTTTGAAACTGGAGAACTGTTTGATGGGCTTATTCTCGTTGTTCGACTACGCTGCTGATCACTCCACTTTGGTCTTTTTGCGTCACAAAAAACTGCGGGATTTTTCCTGAACCGACCGTGACACGATAGATTGATATGCGCTGTACCCGTTTGCTCATTGTTGGGAAACATGCGCGGACAGGCGGTTGTGGTGTATCGGTTGGAGTGGACGAGAGCAAAATGATTTTAGAGTCGGCTCCTGACGAATCAGAATGAGATTGCAACTGACTGATGGCATATAACGTGTTTGTCTGTATATCTGGATCGTTCTTTACATAAGTGGGAATTATTTCTTTTAAAATCGAAATCTTATTAGCATTAGAGTGAAATAAATCTGGCAATTATTTGGATATTCTATTTTGTATTATTTTTTACCGTGTGCATTTACTGTTACCTTTGTTTTTTCTGGTTAGGTCAACGGGGAACTGGTCGAGTTTCTCAGCCACGATGACGTAGTCGCCCATATTCGAGGTGAGCAACAGGCAGCAGAAACCTTTTATTTCATCACAAATTCCCAGCCCCTGCGGAATGAATTGCAGTTGAGTCGATCTTGCTGCAGCGTGCATGAATACTAAACAACTTGTGTGTACTACTTAACGCATGGTGTTGGTATATTGTTGGTACGTGTATGGACCGTTTACAATCCACATGAAAGCTGTTCAACTTCAAATGAACCACTCATAGCATAATTCACCAGAAGAACTCGCGCAACAATGAGACAAAATTGGTGTCACCATGTATTTGTGCCGCATTGTCATCGTGATCGAGCACTTCATGAAAACAGAGTTTTGAAGCATTTCTCAAGCAATACAATAAAGTAATGGGATCGGAAATTTATCTACCTGTTTGTTCAATGCGATTTTAAGTCAGCAGTCTAGTCATTGGAAATGCCCATGGAATCCGAGGTTTAAAAATAAAAACTTCAGGAACATCACTCAAATGCCAAAATATTACATCAGGAAGCTTTTTTTCGTCGGACTGACACAACCACGGAGACAAGCACATTACTCGGGACGTTAATACTAAATGTCCGAAAGGAAACTATTGACCAGCCCGAGCATCCTCAAAGTGCAGCGCACTCGACTCAAGTTGCAAAATGGACACAAGGGCAGGTTCCTGTTTAGTGAAGGTACAAAGACTGTGCTGCTGACGCCAGATCCAAACCTGGCTCTTCCACTAACTTGACTGCGAACATCAGAACGAACGATGGGATTTTGTTGACTGCTGCCAAACCAGCAACCAAGTGACCATAGAGTACCACATATATACAGCAAACTCCATCAGGGTACTGATCTCATAATTTAATGCCAAGTTGTGGAAACCTGTCAATCAGAAAAGAGCAATGCACGAGGCAAAACTCTCGATTACACAAAGTTTGACTGTATTTAATGTTGACATACGAATTTGCTGTTTAAGGTTTGAATGTGAAAATATATCAAGCCTTATCTCACGATGACGAAACAGAGAGTTCTGTCAGCCGTTTCTTCCATGGTGGCGATATGAAAACGTAAGATAACACTCATAGTCTGTCCATCGTTTTGTGGTCACCTGTCGTAGCTTAGCGCACTAAAACGAAGTGTTCCGATCAAACCATGAAGCAGTAGGTCAGATCAGTTTTACATTTTTAGGTACATTCAAGTGAACTGGTGGCCCGGTCTGAGTCACTTAAGAGGCTATCAGTGTGATGAGAAAAAAGGAAACTCCATCGGTTTTGTTTAAAACTTCAGTTTGCGATGTCTGAACAGATTTTGAAATTTCATCTTGAAATTTCAACCCAAATCTATCCAAGGAAGCATCCAAGCGGGGGAAATCTATTCGTTTGTAGTGGAAAAAATATCCATAGGGTTTTCGCACAGATCATGTAACTGAGCTTGATGCTTGACATTCATCCTTTTCGACCAAGTCACGTGAAAGCGGTCGCTTCTCCATCAGCGATGTTATGTGGTTGAAAAATACAAATAACCAGATTGAACATGAAAAAGGGAGGCGTGAAAAATCAATACATGAACTACACCCTTTTTTGCTCGCTTATAGGGAACAGTATTGTGAAACATGTTTTTTGGTAGTTCATGGTTCCGAACTGGTTTAAATGCACCGCAAACCTTCAGAGTGCTAATCCCCGGTGTGGAATTTGCTCTTTTGACCGTCCTCCGGGATTGTTTGCTTGCTTTATCCTTACCAAAGGAAACCTGCACCACGATCTACTGAGGTCGAAATGTGATAGCTGCATATTATAACAACCAACGTTTATCACTCGAGCTAATGGAAATGTAAGCTTGCTACCCCGTTGTTACTCGGCGCACTCTGGCTGCGGATGCAAATCTAATTACCCCATTCGATAAAATCCAGTACCGTTGTGAAAATCGAGTCAGCTGATATCTAAATCTACAGTTAGAACAAACATTAGTACGTTAGAAATCTAGGTACTGACAGACCTAAGTTGTGGCTTAAAGGTCTAATTTTGAGATATAGCCTACTTTTGGCCATGGTTGAGTTGATGGTATAAAATCAAATCACACTCTCACATTTGTGGTGAAAAGCTGTTTTTATCTTTTACAGCAGTTTTATTTGAGTTGTTGTACCCCATGACTTTCCCATCCTTTTGGTTATTTTGTATTCATGGTAATTAATCCACAAAATTTCTCGAATTTCATGCGTTCTATCAGATTTAAATTCCAGTGAGAGACCGCAGAAGATTTCTGTGATTCAACGTACAGAGTGGTTTTTACATACAACGAGCGAACAGGTGTGAAAACCGATCTGTTATACGAAGTAAATCGAATTCACATCCACTGGCTTTCAGGCGCATCGAAAATGAAATCGGTAGGAACACAAAACCTCGTTGTGAAACTTCCAGCCGTATTTGTTTAAAGGCAGTTTATTAACGCAATGACAGCAAAGCGGGACTTTGCACGAAGCAAACAGAATGCATTGGTTTTATAACCTCGAAGTATCGCATTCTGTTTGGGACAACTCAGTCAGGTAGATAGACAACAAATCTGGCGACATGTTACTGTTTCGATCCATTATTATCAGTCGCCCATTTAAAACACTTTTGCGTTCATAGGAAAATAAACTAGTCTCCAGAGTGAACTGCCATGAACAAAGGAGAGTGTAATCGTAGGAAGGATTGCGTGACACTTTATCTTGGACATATATGATTTTGTGACTATCCATACGGTACTTTTACTTGGATGCAACACCTCATTACGGGCCCACAGGGTGTACGCGTGCCACCAGAATCATGTTTTGCTTTACCGTATTATCGAAACATTTCCAGTGTTTTTCAAATCAGCATTCATTTGACTGAAGTATTTTTTGAATTACCTAAACGACTCCCACAGGATTGTTCCTGTTTTTTCATGAGTAGGGTTATTGGGGGAAGCACTAGCAAAACCAGCTCGAAACACCAAGTCTCCTGAAGAAACAGCGTGAAAGTGGAAGTAATCGAACTAAGAAATGAACCTTTAAGACGAAAGTAAATGTTTTAGGTATGTGAGTAAACCCAGATTTTCTACTCAATAAGGACCCCATCAAACCTTACGGCAAACAGGTGGAATTTCCCATACTTTCGATTCTGACTGTACACAAATACGAAGTCCAAAAATAGGTAAACCAAAACCGTCCAGCCTGTTACTGCTTACTGGCATGAGTAAACTGTTTGCATAGTCAGTGCCCATCCGAAGACTTTCAGTTTTGTGCTTTAATTTTTAGCTCGTACAAAATTCGCTTTTGTAATTTCTACATTCAAAAGTCGACTCTTTGAACCGACTTTGTAGACCTCGTGAATTTTCCGATTCCAATTGTTCTATTTACTGTGCAACATCAATAATTCAACTACTTATAACGTAATAAATAGGACTGCTTGATATACGGAATTTGAAAGAAATAACATCAACCACATTTCGTTCCCGTAATTTTTATTGACAGCAAAGCCGACAGTGTGCTTCGTCGTGCGGCGGCAAGAAGTAATTCGTCCTCAAGTTCCGGAAATGAGATCGTTTCGCATCCTGACTGCAAATGAGGACCCGGTCCTACGAAGTCGTTCCCGTCGCCACTTTCACAGGCGTCGATCCAATCGCGAAACGGACAGCAAATTGGTCGGATATGGAAAAATTCACCCGGCTAGACCGAATGTGGCCGTAAGCGCCTATGAACCCCTTCAAAGTTGGTGTTCCATTAGTTTGTCACGTGATTCGGCTAGTGACTCTGCCGGCCCATATACAGATGAGGAATATTTGGTCGGGGATGAGAATACAGCTGACGTAAGTGTCTCTGGGCGGGGACGGGTTCCATAACTGTACATTTGGCTTGATTTATGTGAAAACGCTCTACATTTATTCAGTCGATCACTTGTATTTGGGTCTGCATTGATAACTGTTGCGGCCCTTGCTCAACTTATTGACATGAATGCAATTAAGTCAGTACACACACACTCAATGATACATACAATTAGAATGATGCACTAACTGCATGACCCAGTCTGCATACCTCTTGCTTTGTCGGCAAATTTTCGATATCCAGAAACTTTCTATTATTTCCCTTCTTTCTTCTGATTATCTAGGTAAAATACCCCTTTCAGTCCCCAAATGCTCAAAAAGTACCTATTTCCTCACAATAGATATTTCCTCATTTTTCCCAGAGCCATCTTCAATAAACCTTCGTCTTTCTCCGATTCTATGGGTTTGTTTGTCCGTGTGTTTATATAGTTCTCTCTGTTTTTTTGTTTTCACTACCTGGCGTCTATGAGTTCACGATTCTCTCCTCGTGTGCCTCATCGTGCCTTTATTTGTTTTCGACTAACCTCATTGTGTCTGTGAGTATGTATGGAAGCATGCCCGTGAAACTGTTCACTAATCTATTTTTCATCACCAGCTGAAGCATAACCCTAATTAATCCATATTTGTTGTAGATTGTAATTTGCTAGCAAAAATCGAACTTGTTTGAGTAATGGGAGAAATATCATCGGTCGATGAATATACACCCAGAGTGAAGCTCATTTTATTTTTACGCAGTCAATTTCCTCAGAGATCCACTTGAGGAGAAGAGGAACTCAGCGTTTTTGACCAAGCTAATGTGCTAAGAGTAGTTTATGATGAACTCAGTTAATAAATAGGGAACCGAAATCGTCTCGGAAACATGATAAAAGTTCATACATATTCATTACTAATCATAATTACATAAATTTATATATGCATATGGGAGAGAGATGGCACAGGATAATAACACCTTTTTCGTGACTATCAAAGCTTATCAAATTTCTGCTTTTTGTCCCCAGCGCCAATAATTTCGTATGCCAAGATTCCCACAATGATAGCGAACTTTCATTTTTTTCCCCATATTTGGTTCCCTTCTACCGGACAAATCTGGATTTCACCCCTCACACTTCACACTTCACGTGATAGCCGTCGGTTTGAAAAATGTGCGTCCATTGATATTTGTCAACTTAAAAAGTGTCTAATTACATCCATCGAATACCGTTTCGGACTAAGCGATTTCTCCAAAGTTTCTCTCTATTTGTATCCACGAGACTTGCCAAGAAAACTTCTGTTATATCTTAGGAAAATTTTGCCTCTGTTGGGAATGACAGGCGTAGGGGACCGACTATTGCACAGAAGTAGTTTCGGCTCAGTAATATTTCATACTGATGATTTTTACAAACTCCTCGACACAAGAAGGGAAAATTTTTTCAGATATTTAGTGACATCCCACATACCAAACGGCAAAGTAACTAGTTGGTTTGATCAATAAGGTGGCATCTTCGGGGGACAGGTTGCCGTGGCAACTCAGTGATGTGGGTTTGAGTGACGATAAGGTGTTCCACAAATTCCAAGAATGCACCACATTTCATGGTTGGACGCCAAGGGCAAAAATAGCTTGGCATTTTATTTCCAGCTTTTTAAAGACCCTGGCGACTGTTTCCTCTTCCGCTTTATGCCACATGTGCTTGTCCAGCATCGAATTTCACTTAGTACTTCTATGCTTCAGCTGGCCAATAAATGAATTGCCTACTGGGGGATTTAGGCAAGCGAAGTTTACTATCATTATTGTTGTACACTGATAAATTTTGAACTCTGGTCGATGGGTTCAGCGAAATCCAAAGAATCGAGTAGTCTTAAGGTGCCAAATTTGTTTACTGCAAACGCTGATCCATTAGTGCCCGTCGACTGCTGCCTACTCTCAGTGGCAAATCATCGTTCTCCCAAAAATTTGAAAATTAACTTCGGTATTTCCAGAGGCTTTTAATTTTTAATTAGCCGAACAAATTCCGTTAATTGTTTCTAAGTAATCCGGTTTGGTTTCACTTTAGCCAAGCCTACACGCCCAACACGCGCATAGATGATTGCCGCAGGTGTCACTTGCATTGCAAATCACCGGCTTATGATTGTTCAAAGTCGGTGATGGATGGGTATGAAATTTTGGACATAAAACAGCGTGGAAGGCCTATTGGCATTCTACGATTTATTACCAGTGGACTGAAACAGTGTTGCGTCAATTCCCAGCAATTTACGTGTAGCAACTAAGCAAATCATTTGTCATCGGCTTTTTTATACTGAATTCAACAGACATATCGAATGGAGGGCAAAACAAGCCTCGTAACACTTCTGACAATCTCTTCGATCTTATACGCATTAACGTGAAACGACAGCATCACCACGAGACGTACAACGATCAAAATCAACCCACAGTACATTTGCTCAATGAGTTAAAAAAAAGGTGGTTATGTCATACAGAACGGTCTTTGAGATTAGACCAATTAATTATAGCGGGGAAAAATTCCTTGTAAACTTTTGACTGACGAACTGCTAACACAAGTGTTTTCACTACCAGAAGTGGGCAGCAAAAGGTCAATATAAAGCCATCACAGATGATGATTAACGCATGTGACTCATTCGTCTGACGCGCTATCCTCCAGGTTTGACGGTTCGGAGTGGTGACAAAAGCGATGCATTAGTATTGCCCGTCTTTCATGCTCAATCCAAATTACCAAAGGTCAAGTTGTGATCTTGGATGTTTAAAATTCTACATATGTGTCGCAAAGTTTCCTACCCTATAGAAAGAAAGATCTAAAAATTTGCCAATCTATCAAAGACAAGCACAAAAAAGAAAACCATAATTTGGGATTAAATTCCAAATTTGTCCACTCGCCTAGCAGGTTGGTATGCACTGATGGCCAAAAACCATTTGAAGTTTTGTAATCAAACAGAGATGGGATAATTGAGCACATTGGTTAATCAAAACATTCCAGTCGTTGTACTTGCCCTCGTATCCGGTCCCCATTAAGCAGCATCACGCTTACGGTTTAAAACGGAAAAAGTGAACTAGGCTGCAGCAACAAAAAACAGACTTCTTATGAATAACGAAATCTCAACTGATATCTAACACCCATTTAAACAGTGATCAAGGAAAACCGCTCCTTTCATCAGAGAATTGCGCGGGTCAGAATAGACTAATAGAGCGCTAAACTCTACTTTTCCCGGTGGAAAAACGTTTGATTTATTCATGAAACTCTCATTGGCAGGAGAAAACTTCACCGTGCACATCGTTTTCAATTTCAGTGCTCCCATCAGTTATCCTTAATGAGAAATTTTCAGCGAATTTCGGAAAAGCCAAGATTACCACTATCATATTCATTGTCCTCCTCGTCATCATCATATTCATTCAACTGGTATATCATTCGAATCACCAATCGAAACATCATCACTCTCACATCATCATCATCATCCTCATCACCGTCATGAATATTTCCAAAAATCCTATCATGGTAGCCATCATGTTCAGCATCATTATCATCATCAGCAACCGAAACGTGATCTGATTCACAAACACTGCCATCGGACCCTTCATCAACATCATCCCAATCGTTATCATCATTAGTAATAGGAACAGGTACAATAGGAATGTATTGTTAAGACCTTTACAGAAAATATCACATGGACACTTTCCGCTCCGTTATGTGGCAGCATGAGGAGCAAAATACTTGAGTTTGTATTCGGGTTGTTCAGCAAGAAGAGCTGAAGTTTTTGGATGTTGCTTAACCAAAGACGTGCCAGAAATTGAAATGATAATTCATTTTATTCACACAACGCACATCGCAACCGTGCCTCTTAACAACAATTTGAGACTTATTTGGCTGGCAATCCAGCGTCACAAAAAAGCTGGGGATCGATGTGCCTATCACTGATCTTCAGTAATTTTCTGATCATTTTAAAGTGACACCCAGCAACTCTAGTACGAAATCATTTTTTTAACTCATATGCTAAGAAGTCTTAGAACCTCGACTTTTTATCTGCTGCTTAGATAGATCACAGTAACTTGTAGCCCAAGGACATGAAATATATCTTGGATAACTTCGAGATTCAAACTGCCACATTTTACTTGTTGTTTACTCTGCAATTAGTCTTGTTTTCACGCCAGCTTGGAACAGCGTTACTCCAATTGAGGAAACACGTTAACTAGATTCTAATGTAGTGCAGCACTGGTTTCCTTTCGGAAAAATTATCATTTCTTCAAGTTGTCCATTTTCTTAGTTTTACAAGAATATCTCCCTCGCCACAAAGAAAAGTCCTTCCCTATCACTAGTGGATTCCATTTTGATCCGTTGACAATGGTTCTCTCATGTTTTCGAGGTCAACGTGATTAATTTTTACGAACATAACAGGTCCGGATAACTTTTCAGGAAATTTTCTATGCGAAAATTCCTTTCGGGGCAAACCAGTTACAGGTCACAACTATCCATGCGTTCGTCAACGAAGTTAACGGGTCACTGTATAAATGCGCTTAGCACTTTCCACGATTGCGCAGCGTATTAAGCAATATTCTCTTATTTGTCCTGCACTAGAGCCACACCACATGTTGTTTGCCGTTTAAAGCATCTGAATACTCTTCGCACTTAAATGGACAAGGCACATGAAATATCGGTAATAGTTTGTCGGCAGTGAATAAAAATCGGCAGCAAAATTACAACAAGAATATAGAAAAACATTTTGCTCACTTTTGGAAGTGACTGACTTCCTGCTTAAGAGACATTTGGTGACATTGATCTGTAAAATGTTGCGCAAATGGTGGTCTTGTTTAATTAAAACAAAATGCTGGATAGGTTGAAACACAAAACCTTATTCTGAAGAAGGTTTGTTTAAACAGCTCAGTGTCATCCTACTTTGTGGAACTCGAAGACTGCGCTCTTTCTAGCTGTCTGCTTCAGGGCCACGATGACAATGTGAACTTAAATGACCTTGGAGCAAGCTCAGTTTTCATGCAAATCATGGTCTCTCCAAAACGGAAATTGTCCTGCCCACGGTGAGACCCCAGTTAACGTAAAATATACCGCTCATTAAATAACCATTTTAAGCTTGTAATGCACACGTAATCGTGAGTATTGTACTGGACTGTCTGGAATTTGGTGCACACGGTGTTCGCACTTCGTTCGTCACCTCATCAAAACACACATTGAGAAAAATAAACGTGGAGAACAACAAACTGTTTAAATTCATGACAGATTGTATGGAAATTCAGTCCCGATTTGTTCTCAATTGGTGAAAAGTCTGGCTAGGTACAGGACAATCGAGTTCCCATGGACATTTATGCCACAGCGTATGGAGCGGAAAGTCGAATATGTCCTGGCATGATAATGACATTTAGAAAGGTTGTCGTTTAATGGATGAAACGAAGCCAAAAGAATTTTATGTGACTTTTCCACACGCCCATAGATGCATACCACATAATCTGGTGCTAAATGAGGCATTCGATCAATTAAGAGCCTCTATCAGACCAAGAGTCCTTTTGAAATTTACGAGTAAACTAGGATAAATCTCAGGACCCTTCCAAAATGGTTTATGAAATTTTTCATATTTCATAAATATTTTATTTTGTCATGTTGAAACGAGCTTTCTCGGACAACCAAATCCACTCAAATTTCACTGATTTCATTGCAGTTTGCAAACAGATTTGATGAGAAAAATTTAACAATGAATTTAAGATATTTGTTGACCCTTCTTTTTACCTCGCCAGTGCTAGAACCTTCGTAGAATTCACAAGGAAATTTATTGGATGCATCACAAACGACGAAACGTGTGTCTGGGTTAACATTTTCGGATTATTCGAGTGAGCAGCGATACTAGTAAAAGAATAAAAGATGGTGATCAATCATCCGAACACTTGAAGCTTCTCGTGATTACGCCACACACTTTTAATAACGCGTGCACTTGTTTATATCATTTTCGTTTTTCGGGTTCAAGCCACAACGTTACCATTTGGTATGTCACTTGTTTACAATACCCAGAGAGCTTAGGTTCCGATCCAGTGATTACCATACTGTGATATTTGGACTTTTACCGCCCCACCAGGTTTCCACCTTTCATCTAGAATTTGAAGTCCCTCTGTTGCGAAATGCAAATAGTAAATCGGCAGAAACGGCCGGGTGTGTGCATTATTCTACGCATTCGATTCGTATTGCGTTCTTTCACGGGGAACGGTGTATGTAATCGATATCGTTTGACCTTGGGCCTCGAGTTACACGTCACGCGCTTGGCTTCCTGTTTTGTTTTCCAATTCCCCCCACGGTATCACATAGTACAAATAGATAAACACATGATCATGAGGTGACCATTCAGGAAGTTGCTGGCACTGTGAGGTTTTTGTCGCATTGACTAATCGCTAGATAGAATGACCTATATAACTCATGATTTATCCTGTGCTTCTTAATCACAGTTTCGATCCTCAATGTGAGAAATAAAATTTCTTCTTCAGGGCTCTTCGATAACACCAACAAACGTGACGAATGGTTTGTCACGTGAAACCGAATTAGCAGTGTAGGTACCATGTATAAAAATCAATTATAGCTTCTGATTCGATCAACCCCGTCATTTAATGGAAGAAGACATTTTAGAAGAACATGATCTCTAGGTTAGATGGATATTTCCCTCCTACTGTCTTTAGCTCATCAATCTTTGCATGTGAAATACGGTAGATTGACACCCGTCTATTTTCTCCCGTATTATCAACTGGTATTATGTAGTAGCGCTAATCGATTATATTCTGTCAAAAAAGATGTTTTTATTCTCGGCAAAAAATAGTTATAAATCGGAGCCTCGAAAAATCTCCAGGGGATAGCAGATTCATATCGAGGATACAAAAAGGCTTACGAGGAAGCGATGAGGCAACTGGGTATTTTAGACCCCAAATTCGATGTAAACTAATAGCAAAATTTGGGTTAGATCTGAAAATGACTTTGTTAACTTTCTATCCTTTCATGGCAGAATTTAAGTGGACCAAAGTAGGAGATGATATGGCCTCTCATGGTGTATAATATTCGTCTGTCCTTTATTGTGCCAACGGTATTTTCAATCAAGCCTCTTTCACCTACGCATTTCTGTCTTTGTAACTGCACGAAACAACCCGGCATAGAGCATATCTGTATAGATCCAAAGTTCACTTCTTAAGTTGAGAGAACCTAGTGTAGTTCGTTTTACCTCAGTTTATCCATTCAAGCAAGAATTTGACATGTTTTCCTGCATTTTATCACCGGACCAATTACTAGCTGAACGGTGATTCAACTATCCTGCTGCTTTAGGAAGAGTCACGGACCACCCTTTCGTTGGTATCGCAAAAAATGATAACTTAACGTGCTAAGCAAGAAGTGTTAAACCCATTCTCGAAAACGATCCGGTGTAAATTTTGCACAAAAACCCTCCGAATGAATCGTGTTACGAATGACCTTTTCGAGGTTGGGTCCGCATCAAGCGTGATCATTGAAATTCGATACGTCTTTTTTTGTTTGGGTGAAAATAGTATAGGGACAAAAGGATAATTATTTCCGACGAATCCACTAGTAGATTCTTTGCAATGGGCAAGTATATATATATATATATATATATATATATATCATAGACAGGTCAGGCAAGACAACATCAGCCTATTAAAAGTATCAGCGGAGTGAATTTCCGTGTATGTGTACGTTTGATGTTATCAGCGTGCGAACCGGTCTGTCTGCTTAACGGGAAACAGCACACCGGTCCGTTGGTTCTGTGGGAAAAATGTTTCAGAATATCCAGTTTAATGGGCCTAGAGCCCGTTCACTGTTCTGACCACAGTGACAACTAATTTAATTATACCTACCCACAGATGAGTATTAGCAAGTTATTCTTGCGAAAACTCAGGGGTCATTTGCAGTCAAGAATCGGTTGTAGGTAGAACTAAATAGGTCAGTCTACAGTCACGTACTCGGGCTTCGTGACGAATACATCAACTGCTGTCTCCCCAATCAGTTTACTGGACCGGCTCGAAGGAACTTAATTAGAGGCGCATTAGCATCCAATAGTCGTGATGATACGTACGATATCTACATGACAGAAACGACTAGCGTCCAGCAAAGAGCTCAAATGTAAAGGTGAATACGGCATCAAACTTTAAAGTCATCAACGTTCGAAGACTTTTCGTTAAATGAAGCAGTACAAATTTTCATCCTTTACTTTAATCACGTGTAACACCGGTTGTACATTGCAGACCGGAGTCGACTGTTGTAAATATGGATTTGGTATCTCGGATAGGATGCGAAAATCCCCGATTCTTACTGGTCAGTATGAATGATAGATTTTATTTGCTAACAGCGCATTTTGTGGTAAGAAAAACATACCTGAAACTGCGCGGTGCCGCATAAAACATTTATGTATTAACTTTGTAATTACGAAATTTTATTGCAACTTGTAATCCAAAATGCCAAGGTATCTTTCAACGAATTAAACCTTAACGAGCGGTTCCCACTGTACAAACAACGCGCTTCAGCCTTTACTATGCCATTCCTTGGCATAGTAAAACTCCTAATGCTCAGCTTAACGTATGTCCTACTAGGTGCTGATTGGCTGTTATTTTTGCGTATTTTCGTCATCCCTAAATTTTGGTGCAAATATGGCATGAGCTAATCATGCATCATGTTGTGCTCGATGACAAACGCCCTGTCGATTGGTCCAATTGCGAAATTATTTCCACAAAACTGACAGTAGGCACTGCCTAAATAATAGAACTGAAGGTACCTCACATCCGACGCCCTCAGAACGGGAAATGTATTTTAGCTATGTGATAGTCCGCGTTTATCCCTTTCATATCTTGTTCATTTGGCCAAACAAATTAGCAAAGAATGAGAACAAAATTAACCAATCCAAAGAGTGGAATACTCTGATGAATTCCCAATGCTTTCTTGGTGCAGCTAGCATGTACTCGGGGTGACCCCAAACGTTGGTAGATAGCATTTGGCGGATTTTATTTTTGCATTCCCGTTCAATATACCCTTCGCCTGAAGGAAATGTTTTCTAAAAGTGCTTCATCTTTTAAAACCAATAAACAATCAGTTCCAACAGCGAAATGAACTCACCATGTGGGTGATTGCTGAGAACCGAATTAAAACCCTACATGTAATTATACTTGGAAATACAGCGTACTCAGTAGTGTATATCAGAGCCACGTATATATATATATATATATATATATATATATATATATATATATACTATTTCGAAGAATCGATGTGCGCTGTGATATGTCAGTTGAAGTTTTCGAAAGACAATAGGCAGCATGGTTGTGGATGTTTTGTAATTAGTCAAGATTTTGGCTACCGATATGTAGGCAGGCTCATAATATATTACAAACTGAGACGTCAGTCCATTAGAAACATTTCCGACCGCGCGATGTATTTCACACTTCAAAAACTTTAAATATTCATTTTCAGTTCATGCTAATACTCTGCGTGGGAAAACATGCTGACGCGCCGGAAACCCTGTATTCCAATGCGGATAAAAGGGTCCCCACAGAAACTGGAACAAGTGTGTTCATTTAGATTTTCTCCCCAGTAATGTCCAAACGGAGAGTCATAGGCCCAAGTGGGTACAGTTATTCGATAATCAGACGTTGACCATCTTGGTGATCAGGCTTAAAAGTCCCGGTTTCGTAGACTTTTCTCAACAGTGAACACTTTCCCACTCGGTAGTTCGTAAATGGTTTTGGTCCCCTCTAAGACAAATTTTACAAGCGCGTCAAATCATAAAGGAAATAAGAAAAGCCGACATTGACTCATTCGGAGCGTGAAGCCTGGATGATGAGTTCATTTAAGTATCAAAAGATGGTTACTTAGACGTTTGTCATCAGTTAGACAAGGATTACCTTCAGATAAGCAATGCAAGATCGCAAACGTATAGGTTGTTGCTACGCGTAGTATCCTTCATATACGAAAGGAAGGATATAATAATAATTATTAATGTTATAATTTGTTGTTAGAATATTTTGTGCGCCTTACATAGACCAGTTACGTTTTGGAACAGCCTAAGCCACGTGCTGGGAAGCAGGTTGACTAAATAATCATGTTTAGTAAAACTCACCGTTAACTTCGTTTCCCCTCGCGGCAGAGAGAAGGTTTAATGAAGGGCACCGAATCAGAATCCAGGTAGTTTTTTCGGAGGGACATCATATCCTTAAATGCACATAATACGGGGAAGCGTGATGCTAAAATGAGAGCAATTTGGGCACAGATCAGCTGAAATTAGACTAGACGGTGGCATTCAAAATGAGTGTCGCTAAGTCCTGAAAATTTCAGTTCACATGAGATTTCCTAAATTCATTGACTGGAAGCTGATTTTGTGATCATAAAACTTCTGTTCAATCACATTTGAAGTGGACATGACGGAACAGCTAAATGCTATCAGTTTCAAGTACAAATGCGCATGTGGCTATAGTGGAAGCCTCATGCACTGTATCACGTGAAAACCAACAACACTGACCTACAGCAATATTAGCAATTTGAAAGCCCCTGCGAAATCAATCCAATCTAAGAAGATTAGCCTCTGTTAGATAGTATATCCTATCAGATGGGACTGAATGGAGCACTGATATGTTGTCACCATTGGGTCTGGGCTTCGGCAACCCAACGAAAATGGCTATTGCGACTGCAGACGGCAAGCTGTTGAGGGCATACAAACTGTTGTTACCAACTGGGATTGTTGAGAAAGACGTTCTGTATGGAAGTCCGCGATAAGGTTGCTGACTGCCATAGAACGCTTAAGGTCTTTCGAGGAACCTGACCGGGGACAATACCGAATTTGTAACGCATATGGCGTAATGCTTTTACACTTGAATGTTAACATCCATTTGGAGATTAAACCATCGACAAAGATGATCGACTGGACCGAGGAGCACTCAGATCGTTTGTCAAGTTCCATTATGATTGTGGATTGTTTTATAATTTCTCTTCTTGGCAAGCTTACCGGCATCAAGAGCTTGATATCTGCATTTCACATTAGAAATTCATTTTTGCTTCTTAGACATGTAATACTGCGACAGTGGAGGGGAGGGTATAAGAAGAATACCTTTTGTGTAACTGTAGACGAAATCGAAACGGATCAGTTTGAGAGTTCCCAGTGGAAGGAGTTACTATTTCAGCTTTGTAGTTTTGGATATTTACCAGAGAATTCACATGCTATAACCACCGTTTAGTAAATAAGCCTGACATACTTAGATCATAACTGCCGGTTGCCCGCTTAAGCTTTCGAAGATTCTGGCGAAGTTTCTGGCACTGTACTAAAACTAGTTTCTAAAGTTTGACGATAATGCATATAAGAATGCCAAAAACTTGACGTTTTATTTTAGAATATTTACCTATAATTAATGAGCAGATTTACAATATTATCGTATATATATATATATATTTATATATAACTGAATGTTTCTGTCACTGTTAGTGTCCATCCAGACTGAAAATTACTGGCTTTCGAAAAGTGTCAAACCTTTTGTTTGTTCTGAGTTTATCCTCTGAAATCCAAATTCTTTAATTTTCACGGAGTTTCAAGTTCCAAATTTTATAATGGACAAGAAAGCTGTGAATTGTGACCTTCCTAATGGTCCGTCCAATTAAAAATTAACCTTCCCGTATGCACGGACATCATTCTGGTCCCACCTTGTCTCGAATTCCCTTCGACTGACACGAGGATGAATTTTCAACAGGATATTTTCTTTAGACTGTCGTCGGAAGACTTGCCTTACTCACTTCATTTTCACTCACCTCATCCTCTGCACTCGTTTCCACGGAACTGCTGAAAGAGACTGCCTTACGGGAACGCGTCCGGTCTGGAATTTTCTTTATCTTCCTTGAGGCTGTAGCCTAGGCATCTGTCCTTGAAATTGCTCGGGTGCTTCATGTGAGAAGAACTTAAATGCCTGATGAATTTCGAAGAGTTCCAATAGTGCGAGAGGAGGGGCTCGTTCATTCAACTCCGGGCAGATGATCGCACTATCTTTCTTGCTTTATTTCTTTTCCTTTAGGTGTGGCTGACATTTGTATGCGAGTTCACAATATGCAGTGTAAGAATTCTTCTGCCCGCCCACAATCTCAAATGAATCAGAAAGAGCGCAAATGAGGAATGATACTGTCTAAGAAATGTATTCTTCCGTAGATCAACGTCAATATTCCTGAGGTTAATTTATGACCTCTATTTTGGTTCTTATGGTTATGAGTAATATTCAAAGAGGTTGTACGATAAACCTTCGACAACTTGCCATGTCATTTTGAGAAGTAATCATGGCCTATTTATTTTTCATGATTCAAACGGGATTTTCTCTCTAGTCATCAATGGGGATCTTCGGATAGGGAACTGCTGAACGTGTATATCTGAGGTGCGGCAACGGGTTAGCACATTTGAAGAGATAAGAATGAGATCACTGATAACTGATAAAACTAATTTTTCTATCCATAGTTTCGTGTTAAGCAAAATGCAATCATTCTGTAACAAAGCTGCAATGAATCAAAATTTATGAAATGGGAGAATGATCGACAAAAGTGGAAATCAGACACATGGCTTTAGGGTCTACTAATACGGAGTTAAGAGGCACTAGGGATCACCCGATGAGCTAAGTTTGTTTTGGTTATCATACCAGACGAGTTCTGTTCTTCGCTAGCTTTTCGGAGTTTCGAGCACAGTTCCTCATATTTTTGACTCACGGGCCGAGATCTGTCCTAGATTATTTGGGCAGAGTATGATCTCACAAATATGAGGGGGAGACATTGATGTGAGCGATTGCGGACAACTCACGGGGACGAGATCAAGATTTTCGTCTGCAGCCGTAAAAATAAACTGCATTGGTGTTCCAAATCACCTTAGTTGCAATTTAGAATAGAATCAAAATTTGATTTATTTCTCCCAGTCTCAGTAAATGATCGGGAATTGATAAAAAGAGTCTATTTCTGACCAAAATCTGACAGCTAAGTGTCAGTGCTATATATACATATTTTTTATTCGTGATATGCGTATTCAATCTGACAGTACAAATTCATGATTGTTTCTATGATCTCATTTGTGTCAATTACTGTGGAAGAACGTCGAAAGGGTGGAAAATCCCAGAACGCTGACAGCAATTCGTTTCAAGCAAGCGATATATATATATATATATGAGACCACAGAAACAAGCGTGAATTTGTACTGAGATTGAATACGCATATCACGAATGAAACTTGACTAATTCTATGCCATACTTTACATGTTCAAAAAATCATCTACAGTATTGGTTTGTCTGTCGATGTTTGGAGTTCATTTAATGGAAAAATAACCCAAGCCCTGCAGACTGAAGAATTCACCGGATAGACTAATAGATATATCGTAAAACTGGAAATTCTACTGGACACCAAGTCTTACGTTATCACACTACTGTCATATGTACAGTTGAATGAAGGCCATACCGTTCAGCTAGATTAGAAAGACGATAAATAGATCACACAGACTTTCACATAACTGAACTATTTATGCGGAAACAACTGTGAAATCACAACACCAAATATTCACATACTGCAGAAGGAAACAATATTCCAAAGCTGACTGGAACGGACCACCCGAGCCCAGAGTCCTTCCTTCGGGATCAAAGATCAAACCGGCATAGCCAAGTAGTAGAACAAACGTCTAGTTACGAGTCATAATCACTGAAGGTGAGGCCAAAGCTAATGACATACTTATAAATACCGCAGAACACCAAGGATGTGCACACCCACTGGTAATGTCGCCTGGATTGGTGATGAGATGTTTGCGATCTAAAAGTCAATCCTAGCGATCAGAACCTCAGGAAAGTCAATTTTTTCTATCTTCAACCGGTAATCGTTTGTCTGTTCTACCATTAAATCGTAACCATCCGACCCTATTCGCCCTAGTAAGGACAACCCGATTAACCCCGGTGCAGTTTTATTTAGGAGTAGAAACATCTCGTTTTCACAATGCGAGCACGTTTATTTAATGGTCATGTTGTTTAATAGTGACTTCAGCGGTTTTTCCAAGTCGTCTCCAAAGTGGCGCACCTCCTTGTTAGCTTTTACTTCGATTTAATCAAGCAGTTTCTTGAGCGAAACTCTGATCGCTCAGTCCGAGTGGTTGGCATCGGTCACTTAGGTAGCGACGCGCTACCTTGTTGTCGTCTAGTCACGAATTCACTGCAAGCGATGCCTGCTACACACCGGAACTAAAGGAGCTCCATCTGGCAGCGCTTCCAGTAGCCGATTTGGATTCGATGCTGCACAGGTCAAGAAACTCACACTTATCGATTATTGACTTTCTGATCGCAATCGCTCGTCAAGTTGATGAGTAAAAACCAATGAATCAGATCGATTCCAATCAGGCCAAAGCATCCCCACACAAGTAATGATGATCTGTAACCAATAATATTAACAATAACGGCAAAAATAATAATTGTAATACTATCAGTAACTGTAACTATATTGGGACTGGGTTCGGTTGGCAGGGCAGAATAAAACGATGCACCATGGGAAGTGCTGCTCGTAAACTTTTATCGTCCACTAATTCCGCCTAACTGAAATACCTGGTAATTCATCGTCTTCTCGCTTAGCAAGACTGGTTTCCAAGTAACTCCGGGATGGCAGACTAAACTCGTTTGGGCTTAAACAAGGTTTATTCATGCGTTTGTCTGTCTCGGTATGTTTGTCTTCGTGTGGCACTGTGAATTCCAAAGGTGGATTTTAAGTCACCATCCCTACTATCCTTAGTGATAATGTTGCGGTTATTTGAGGTCAACCAGGTAACGTGACCCTTTGAAGGCTCGTACACCAATATCGCCAGTGCTGTACATATGTCTGACATGTTTACATCGTTGTTCCAAATGAGACGTAGGATGGGTATGAGTGGACAAGGCCTTAACATTAGAGACACCCTGTGTATACACGAACTCCATGCTGGAGTATTCTAATATTATCCCAATCAATGATGTGTCCTTCGGATATAGCCTGCAGAGCGACTACAGAACCGCGCTCTGACTTCTTTAAGGATATACGGTCTGTTGGTCTATAATGCTTCCTCCTTCTGTGTTCCAAGATTCTAGTTTTTACTCGTCTGCGTGTTTACGCAGTAGATTCCTCATCATTGATCATGTAGATCCATTTGTTTTGGTCTTATAAAAGCGAAGGATCTTTGTTCTTTGTGAACCGGTTTCGCAGTGTATTATCTGTTCGAAATAAAATAGGACGCCGAAGGTGCCGAATACTTTCCTAATTAACAATAATTAATCCCGTGTTTTTGAGACACTAACAAAGGATGGTCAATCTGTAGTGTCCTTGTTGTGTGTGGCTTATTTGTTTCTTGGCACGTGTCTAATCAGCTGTTGCATGTTTCCGGTATCCAGAAGGACTAAGGACAAACGATGCATTTCTCTTCTGTATGCCACATTATCGTTACCCGTTTGGCTAATGACGAGATGAGTGCCCATTTGGCGCAATGCGGATGGGCTGAACTGAAGTTTTGGTATCTGTCAGAACGCACGTGTTTCCTGTCTACTCGTGTCTTGAACCTGCAGCCCGCAGTCAGGGAAACTGAAACAAATCAAAAAACGAAAAAGTCACTTCCCACTGATTTTCTGAGTTTAAGGCTATTCTTGAGGAGGATTTTCCACGACAAGCGGTACGTCGACAAGTTGTCGACTATTTCGACTATGGTTTGCTCCTAAACAATAAAAATTTGCATGTATATAATAGCTATAACGATAATGTATTCGGTACATATGGAAACACTTTAGCTGCGGAAGACATTGCTAGTTTCCCTAATTTCATACCTTCTACACAAAACTAAGCATTCTAAAAGTGGTTTTTCAACTGACCAAACTAGCGATTGCGAATGTATTCCACCAAGTTTGGGCTGGGAAAAATGAATAATGTCGAGTAGTAGGAAAAAAGGTACCATGTGGTAAAATCTTTTTAGTTTTCATCAACCTACAAAAATCAGTTTCTTGTTCCGAGAGATTTTTGACTAAATTTCTTTAAATTACTCAACTTATCTGAGGTTCAGGTCATTTGCTTTGACTATCGAATACATAACCGACTGGTTACTTACTCCCAATATTTGCGGAACAATTGTACGAACTCTGCTTGCTCCTGATAGGAATGAGTTCCTTTTCACTTAAGTTTTCTCCAGAAAAGACGTACTGCAGACTTTCTGATACAACCTTTAAAAAAATAGATAGCAGGAGACTCTTGTTTATGATAAGAGGTACCAGGTAATAACTGAACCGTTCAGAGCCAGTTTGTATGGTTTTGAATCGATCCACTATGCTCGACACAATTCGGTTCACTCTGGGTTTGATGACATGGCTACAAGCTTGGTAAAACATTGCGTCGGGAATTCAGTGGTTTTCTTCGGTGAACCATGCATTGACGTTTGTACAATGGTTCGTTTTGAGTATCCAGATACTGCAAAAGGTGTGCATATAGCGGCGATGACAAATGCTTCACTATGATTTGCATAACCAATTGCCCATGAATCGATATTTGAGGTAATATAGGTAACGCTACCCGGAATAATGCAGAAACGATTGATAGTAGCCAGAAAATATTCAGCTACTTCGTATACGTCTTCTCCGATTTTGTTTGAGTTTTTACAGAAATCACGAGTGATTGGTTCCCTTGATGCATCCTAACCTAAATCCAAACAGTATTTTGGACGTCTTGAAATAATCACCTCCGGGTGTGTAAGCAATGCAAAGGAGATCGGTGGGCCAGATATTTGTGACTAACTTCTACACAAAGGTTGATCGGTTTTGAACAGCACTGTTTATAGCTCATGTTGTTGATTGGCAAGGCTTTGTGATTGCTGATATTGGTGCCATAGTACTTTTCTTTGTGCCCGTCTGTTGTTACAGTAATGTTATCTGAGAATGGTCGTAATGTCATGCTTATATAATCATAACCTTAAATTTCCGAAAGATTATGTTCCCCAGGAGTAGGCTGAATGAGTAGAAGTGGGTTCACCTTCTCCTCAAAGTGCTTCCCTATAAGAAATTGATATTTTACTGCCGAATTTCCTTCTGGCATACTCAAAAACTGCAGCGAGTTTCTTCGAGAAAACTTGGCCCAATTTGCACATGAACCTTCAGAATAAATTTTCTGGTTTTCAAAGGTTGATCAAATTTTCCAAGCCTTCTTTGTTTCGTCCGTCATTGGTCCAAGCTTCTTGAACACAGGTTCATCTTTTCACTAACGATGGACAAACGATGTTTAAATTTTTTCTTCTGGAAAGCAAATGTTCATTCGGGTGCTTTCGCTTCATTGCTTCGTCTTTCGACCTCTATTGTTAGTTACGATTGATGCATCCACTTACATTGGAAAAAACAGCTGTTGCATGAATAGGTAACTGTAGATTGACAGTAGTAGTAGCCCTAATAACATTTTGCTTTATTACAAACACAGAATCTTCTTGAGCAGGGCTGAGTCCATGGAGTGGGTTACGACAGTGACACCAGTCTCCATGCTCAGAGTTCACCGTGATAAACATCGTTGTTTCTGAGAAGGCCTGTTCGCCATATAAGATATTCGTACGGCTGGCTCAGTGGTTCATGCGGCCTGATGATGAACTGCAGGCCAAAATATGATTGGTATTCACAACACCTTATCTCAAGGAAAATTGTCGAAAAATTGACGTTTCGTTTCGTTCGGGGCATGCGACATACGTATAGGCAACGTTTTGAGATTCGACCTACTGCCGTGTCAGATACAAAAGTTTTTAAAAAATTTCGGACCATTTGACTAGCACAAGCAAAATGGAAGTACAAAGAAACTGAAAGTGATTTGTCTGTCCGATCTGTTCGTGATCATTTTGTATTGTGCGCTTGCATGAGTAGTTAGACTTAATCGTAGTCAGCGAACAAACGGAATAATTAAAGTTTAGTCTCAAATTATCAGCTGATTAGCCGTTCGTTTAGGGTGCAAATGGCAAGTGGACCATACGCTTTTGTTGACGTTTCTCCAGATCAAAGATATGTGAACATGAAGAGGGCTAGGAATTAAAGTGCGTGGTAGTTGCCGTGGTTAAAGCGTTTGTTACACAAACGGTATTCGTACGCATAAATTGGATCCAAATTTGCCGTTAGTCAGAGTTACGACAAAAGTGAACAAAATGGGATCCTGTCGGTACACCAAAGACAAGCCGTCAAACCTAGGACGAGCAAAATAGTGGTTATGGTGCATGAGTTGACCAAGGAAGAATTTAGTTGTAACCGGCTTCACATCAGATCAGGCCAGCTAAGGGAGTGATCGGTAAAAATTTCCAATAACCTAGGAAGAAAACCATATAGATCATGATCCGTGAAATCAGGATAATCCCCGAGGAGATTCCTATACACCTGTCGAAATAACATAAGCCAAGCATACCGTTAGGACCCAAACGTGCAATCGATGATCATTCCCACGTGGCATCGATCAGCATGCCGGATCAGAGCGATTTATAAGAAGTTAACGATCTTTTTTACGTGGCTACTTAGGAATTGGTAAATCGAAACATCTTTTTTTTCTGGTGCCATGGTTCATTTTCCATTCATCAAAAGTTCTAGGTGAAACAGTAAGCACGAGCTAGACAAGTGAGTTGGTAACAACGAAGTCCCGGAATGTTTTTTGATGAATTTCTCGGCTTGTATTTGTGTTTGTATGTCTGTATGTGTATGTAGAAGTCGTACGGTCTCAAATTAGTGAACGTGTTTTCAAACAGATAGATCGCGTATCTATTCGCAGTTCTGAAAACCATGTTCGTTTGGGCACATTCAGGTTTCCAACGCAGAAAGGGTCTGAATGAAACCTAACTAAACTCCCTTCGAATCGTAGGTAAATTGGTGACAGATTTGTCAAGCTTTCCAGATGAGACTTATGCCAAGAGTTTGCTATAGGGGCCCGACTGATCCCTTCGTTACATGCGATTAGCAGTCGAGTGAGGGACAGTAAGAACTCTTTCAGTGTGGATCTAATGCACTAGCCGAGTTGGACGACAAACCGATGTTTACACCATGACACACATAAGGACGGATCGGCAACCTCGTTTTAGCAAATTTGGCTATGTACCTTATGAAATTACAAAGCCTTAAATTTTTGGGCCCAACAGTCTAGAAAAAATCTACGGCGGAACGAACAATGCAATAAAATTGAATGAGTCACCGGTGAATGACGGCTATCCTAGATGATTCCAGTGTCCATATGCAATGGCTATGACATGGAGGAATCTCCGCTAATGTATGGCATAAAAGTACAGCAAATCAAACTATTAAATTAAAAGAGGTTAAATTTTTTACCGAGTTGGACGTACATTCAAAACTGACGCAGAAACGACATACTTGGTCGTGCAACTCCTTTAGTTTTTTAGTAGTAGGAGATTGAATGTTTTCATAAAATAATTCACCATGTGATATCATCGCTCAACTCATCATAAAGAAACCTTGGAAGTACTCTACAGCTGTTTCATCCTTGTTAGGAATCATCAGCAGCTGTAGAGTGCTTCCATGGTTTCTTTATGGTGAATTGAGCGATGATATCACATGGTGAATTATTTCATGTAAACATTCAATCTCCTACTACTAAAATGTATCAAGCAATCAAGCTCTGTAGGTCATATCCTTTGGTTTTCTCAACTATATTATTTTGCTTCAAAAAACAAATGTCGAGAACCCCGATGGTTGTGTTATCTCTAACTGTATCTACCGACTCCAGTGTGACTACGGCGCACAACGCTTACGAGAAACGTAGCAAAGCGTGTTCATAAGGATAAACAAAACATCTGCCTAAGTACTGCACACCGTGGAGTATATATCTTCAGCAAACCTCCTGAATCCCGGTCACTGGTTTAGTCCGACCAAAAACTTTCCGCGCCGTTAAGTCATCTCGAATTTCGAAAGTATAGAGGTTGAACAAAGTTGAGACAAGAAACTTTGTGGATATGATTTTGTTCAACTATGTATGTTGTCAATCATCTGGCCAGTTGGCCGTAATCCGGAGACAATTTCAATGATCGTGGCTTCGATAGAAATCTCGATGTGGATCGTGGATGGCAAACCTAGCAACGAATTATTCGCGTGTTTCTGCCCTTTAGGTGTTTCAGAGAAAAGTGTAAATCAATCTAATCGATGAGGAACTAACATGTCTTTCTCTAGAGTTGCAACAGTCAGGAGAAACAGGGAGGGATGTAGAGGGAGGTATAAGGGAAAGTTGTCAAGGAGAAATATTTCTGTCAAAAAAATCCCTTGGGTTCGTAACCGTGGTTTAACGAAGGTTTTCGCGAATCTTGATACGTTTAATAGGCCGAGATAGCATACCAGTCCAGAACGGTTTAGCGGACATACTGGTAATCCTAAAGTAAAGAGGTGATCTGAAAAGAGTTGCTGCAGTTATTTCGACAACACGCACACACACATATACACAAACAATAATACTTGGGCTAGTGCTCATTCATCTTGATGGACAATGGATTTACAGTTGCTTCCAAACACGGTCTCCGGTAAATACCCTAAATTTGGCGTACTCAGCTGAGTGTGACCAAACCTCGGGTTTCTCAACATTAACCTTTAAAGCAAAAAATGTGGTTGAAGAAACAGAATGGGATACGCAACCAAACATATGCACTAGGGGCCAGTTGCGAGCGTACAGCCATAACCGTTCCAGTATAGTTTCTCGTATGACCTGATTGCACAATTTGCGTCGTCACACCGGACAGTTTCCCCACAAATTATCAACATTTATAAACTATCACAAGAAGAGCCACATGGTTAAAAAAACGAGTGAATTCCGAATCGCTCACTAGTCGGGTCTACATGGGCAGCTGACCGTGAACCTAATCTCTTCTGACCGGTTTAGCCGTCGATCTTATGGGCTTGATGGGATGCGTATCTTGCGCACTTTCAGCAATCCACGCGTAATATGTAAACGGAAGCGTTAGCACTTCTGTCTCTTTTTTATCTATGGCATACTCTTACTCGTTTCTGGCAAAAAGATATCAATAAGTTTTTCGAAAGTTTTAGCCGTATCACCATTAAAAAAAAGAAAAAACTAGCGTACAGATTGGCGCTCCAATTCAGCATGGTCAACTCGAGGACCAATAAAAATCATGACGGTAATGCCTGCCGAGATTTTATATCAACGTGTATTCCGTGGAGGTTTTCATACCTCTACAACACGAAGGTATCGCCAAGATGCGTTGCATGCGGGTAGGAAATAAGCAATTCAGGATCTAGGCATACACAGTCGAATCACATGCAATATTATGGAAATGAACGAAAGAACTATAGCTAGAGACACCTGTTCTAGATATCTACTGGCCACTGCTTTTCAGTATGACCCTGTTTTGCATCAATCACAGGCTTTGTGAGCTTCTTTTGGTCGCTGGGTGGTCATCAGATGAGTTTTGTGCCCAAGATTAGACTTTTCCGGCCATATAAATAATAGACACAGTGAGACAGATTCCGAATTCTCGCATCTATCTTTCGCGTTTGATAGCCAAGTAAACTATTATCTAGAAAACAAGTGCCACCCGTTGTCCGTTTCATGTGAAAGTCTCGGCAAAAGCCACTAAGTCAATCATGTAAATGAGCAAATTAATGTAGACTTGTAACTGATGCATAAGACAACCACTGATGAAGACCATGGAGAAATAGCTTCATGTTCGCGAACAACTGTTTACACGGAACTTCTTTCCACAAATCTCAGAATTGTCAAGAAAAGTACAATCCTCCTCAAACAAGGCGGAAAATCAACCTTGAAAAGTCTGTTCAATCTCGTTCTGTTTCTGTTCAGTAGTAGGGCAACACCGGAAGGTCATCCGGTGACTCTCATTTTCAACAGGTCTTCTTAGTGTTTTCCGTTTCCAACATTTTACGTATAGTATGACGGGCTTAAGTTTTCAACCGGATGGAGTCGGAATGTTTTCTAAGCGAAGCCATGTGATTAGAGCCATGTGAAGGTTACATACTTTAATTTCGCAACGGTAAAACCAATGAAAATAGACGCTAATAACGGACACCAAATTGGTCGAATAGGTCCCCATCCCACGCATCAAACAAATAAGCAAATACAAAATCTTATTGTTTTGTTTTTTAGTTTGTTTTCTTTCTTTGTTTGTTCGTTTGTATGCTTGTTCGTTCGTTCGTTTGTTCGTTTGGAGATTGTAGGACTTCACCGTGATCAACTAATCAACGATGAATGCCCTTGATGTGTGTTCGTCAAGTGGCAGTACATGAAATCAAGTTTCTTTTCCAATAGGTCTTAAAGTTCGGCGTATTTAAGTAGACGACAGACAGGTTCAATGTTGTTTATTCACTTCTGATAATCAGAACAATGCTGCTAAAATCCTAAGAAAGGTTTTCTGTATGATAACCAAGTTCCTAATTACTCCTTAGTGAATGATACAAAGTTAAAAAATTTCGAGACTGGGCCTCAAAATTAGGATGTACTTCGAATAGGCACCAGAGAAACTGTGCGAAAATGTGTTTATTGTAACTCAAATCGTAGGCAGTAACCTACACTCGGTGGTTACCAAGTGACCGTGAGAGCTTGCGGTTGTCTTTCGGGTCTGGATTATTGGATAGCGGGCATTACGGTTTTGTTATCGGGAATAGCTTTGTGGCATCCTGCACTAGTATTTTGATCCAGTTTGTACCACGTCGTCACTCCCTAATCTGTGTTTAGTGGTCATCAGCAAGTTCACGGACAGCTTGGGAGCGCACGGTGGAAACATCTTCCACGCTAAATGAATGTTATTGTGTTGTATTGTATTGCATACAATCAATAATGTCGCATTTCAGTCAATTTCAAACGAGGTGTCATAACAACGTGGGAACAGTGGATGGCCGATACGAATTTTATCCCATCGGCAAAGCTTGATAGTCCCTTTAGTTTCGTAGCTTCCGCAGACCTCGACGACGTACTATAGATTGGCGTTATGTAATCTATAGTGCAAAACTTTTCCCATTGTAATTACAGTTGTCTCTGTTTCAACGAAGGAAATCAAGCCCATGATACCTTCAACGAATTGCCTACAGAACAAACCTTGGAAATGACCCAAATCTAAACTTTAATTCCAGAACTCAAAAGTATTTATTCCACGAGAAATCAGTCAAACATTTTAATAACTGACCTGTGAACCAAAAGCGATGATTTGTCATTCGCCATTTCATTACGATTACCAATAAAACTATTTGACTTACAGTAGCACACAGGTGGTTAGATTTTGTTAATCTAAGATTGGCAACTAATTTAATGCATTTTACGAAAATAGTTGTTAGAGACCAGTTCTTTCTTCCCGATATCATGCATTTCGTAGGACTAAGGGATTCGAAAAAAAATACCCGCCGAATTCATCCACTTCTAATTCTTTGCGAGTTTGCTCAAGATGTTCGTTGCATGGTTATTGGTCAAAAAGTTTTTGAACTGGATATTGAGTTCTTTGTCCTTGATAGTTCTCTTGGATAAAGGCGACGATTTCTATTCTCTCATTCAGTGTCCATGTACACAGCAGTGGTAGACAGCCAGTTAACATATTTCATCTAGTTGCACGGATACACATTCGACTAACCAGTGAACGACTGCTCGAATCCCTTGGCAAATCTTTCAAGCTTTACTAGCAACTCATCCGGGGTGTTTCGATCATTTTAAACATTTCCGTACAAAGTGGTATTTTTAATCCACCGCCTTGTCTAAGATTGGTCAAATGTGGTTCGTGAACTGTTGTTGTATCCGTAGCCTATTCTCAATGTCGGGAATCTTGATATGACTTTTAAAGGACGGATCTCACAACATCAATCATTGCGATCCACGAAATCACTGTACGACCGGTGAGGAATCAGTTATGCATTGCTTCCACAATTTTCATTGGTGAAATTTGCTTTGGATCTAAATGTTGAAACAGACAGCAAAAATTTGAAAAGTTGTTTTTAGTGTTTTTGTTTCGAACTGTGAATTTTGCCTATCACTAGATGAACGACAGCATGTAACCATGTGAAACCTCCAGGCACATAGGATTATTGTATTATTTGGTGATATCGCTGATAACTAGACCAAAGAACCTAGTTGTCAACGTGCTTGGCCTACAGTGACCCGTACCAGTTTCGAATCCAGTATCGGGGGTTGTGATTCATAAACAGTGTTACCTTTATGAACCAGAGGAAAATGTATACTAATTTTGGAAAGAGTCTCGTGATCAACTGGAAAGCTGTCAAGGTGAGTAAGCCACCTTTTACCGGATAATTCATACCCTCGTTCATCACAGTTAAATGTCATTTTGTATGCTGGATGTTTGGTCACTAGGTGATCATTCGCAGCGTTTCTATGGTAACCGGTGGGAATCAAAACTTCCTCATTGCTGTTTTGATTGAAACTGGCTTTCCAAGAATGTTGCAAGCAGTAATCCTTTGTTTAATGGAGCAAATTTGACCATGGAAGTGAACAGTTCACCGCATTACTACCACCAGAGAGATGCATAGCCATGTAATTGTCTAGTGGAAAACTACAGTGGGCTTATGCCAATCATTTGTGATACGTTTGATAATCTCTTTGATTCAGTCTACGGTTAAAAGTTTGATTAGATGGAATGGAAACAACAACTTAAAAAACGACATTTTCCACAGTGATTCTTCGGTGTCATGTGTCTTCGTGTGCGTACTATTGATCAACAAATGAACGGCGCCTATTTCTTGTTTGATTCGTTACAACACTTAAGTAAAGGTCAAACCGTTCACGGTGATGTGCGCTTTATATATGCACTAATAAAGCTGGGGCCGAATGATTGCTAAATCGGACATAAATTTTATTAGTTGCCATATTATGGCCCTTGGTTTTCCTGTGCAGTTTTTTGTTGATCGCGTTTCGACTGAGACTGATCCAGGTTGGAATCAAAGGCAGAAAGGGAAGCAAATGCCTCATTGTTTATACCACAAAAGAAACTTCTCATCACTGGATACTACTAAACAATTCTGCTTATTTCATTTCTTGCGAAATGGATGGGCGATAAGGAGAGGGTGGGGCTTTGAGTTATGGCAAAAAAATCATGCCCGCTTGGCTCATGTGAAATCAGGTAACCAGTTGTAAAATATTCGTTGTCTAGAAACGGGGACAAGTTGGCAAATCACCATGGGATCAGTTGAATGACAAAGGATTCGGACTTTGAATAGCTGTGAACGCAAGAACACGGTCGGATTTAATGATTGTCAATTTCAACGGGGGAAGGAAGTTTGCCTTTGGAGATGCAGGCTAGAGAAGTGACGCCAAAATTCAACAGACCAGAGACGAGAGTCGCTTCAGTCAGTCAGAGACACCTTTAATTGTTCTTGTTTAAGCAAGCGGAACGAAAGTGAAGTGTATCTGGCACGAACGATTTAATGCGCTGGAGACAGGGACGGAGATAAACAGTTGTCAACTTAATATGAGGCAGAAAGTTTATTTCACGAGAAACTTTATGAATGCAATTCAATGCCTCAGTGTTGCATATTCTGCCCGTTCTTACTCCCTGGTTAAACTAACCATCCAGACGTTGTAAAGAGCAAGCAAAATTAGCCTTGATTTCTTCAAAGCAAAGAGCAAAGTGCTTTCACTTTGCCAACAACTGTCATTTCTTTCTACCGACCTCTCCAGTAAGTAAACGAAGCCTGTTTCATGCCTGGTAGCTGAAAATGTTGACGGGAACAAATTCGTCGTGCACAAGCAGTCGAAATAGAACGAGAATGGCGAAAAAAGGACCACTTATTGCGTGGTACTGCGTGTTATTCACCCCTCGAGTGTCGTTACTTAACAAAAATGTGCGGATATCTTCCGTCTGATTATTACCGCAAAAATGCCAGAAAAATGGTGGAACAGAAATGCACTTTCGGCCTGTATTGCATTCCTCATGATGAAGATTGTATGCATAAAAGGACCAAGATAAAGGTCAACTGGTTTCTGTTTACAGTCGAACGCACGAACGTGCCATCTGCATTATTCCATCGTGCCTGCACAAGGTCAAACATGGCTTCACGTACACTAAACAACGTAACAACCAAGGGACGTATGTGATAGCCTCATCAAATTACTGAAGCGCTTCACTTCAGACAGCGTTCTCTCCTCTCGTCTGCATCTTTCTGAGGATTCCTTAGATCACGTCGTCCACCTATCGGTCCATTTTCCAACCCTCCTGGCATCGATCCTTTTCAATTACAGTGTGCCGTCGGCTCAAAGCCTGCTTACTATTGCTCATACCAGACTCGTTATTTGAAAAGCCAAAGCACTAGCAACGAAACAGGCACCATGGAGGATTTGGTGCACTTATAGCTGACAGTTAACAGTAAGCCAGCGACGTGATATCAAGGTGCCAAAATTGTTTTCGAATTAGCTATCCTGACTGTATCAGGATACAAGTGAACCCTTTGAAAACCGAAACCAATGCTCGCGATGTAAGTAGTGCGAGAAATAAATATTTCGATTGTGAAAATGATCAACACAGATCAGCAGGGAGGCATTTCTATAAAAATATTCAGCTAAATGAATTCTTCGTTTCTATGGTTAATGATATCGGATGAAAAACACAGGTGAAAGCCATCAGTATTTTCAAATTTTCAGGTACCGCCTAAACAAACGTAAATTTGCGACGAGTTCGAAGAATTCCCCACAATTTCTCTCTCATTGTTAACATCAACAGATCACTTACGCTGGCAAGCGGCAAAAGCAGAAAAACGGAGGGAATGAAAACAACTTCGACGATGATGCCGTTTTTGCCCTGGCTAATGAGTGTCATGATCATTCTTTAGATTCGGATAAGGAAAATGAGCCTGATGATCACGATGATGATGATGATGATGATGGCGATGATGATGATGATGATGATGATGATGATGATGATGGTGATGATGATGATGATGAAGTTGATGATGTTTTCGATGATGATGCTTATGATTATGATTATGGGAAAGTGCTTTCTTTCTCGAGTTTTACACCTACTGTTCCTGATAAAATTCAGAGCTGTGATAGATGAAATGCGTTCACCGGTTGTTTTGCTTTTAACCTTTATTTCTAATGCGAGTAGTACAGCATCGATCTAAGGTTCGTTTTTTTTTCCAAGTTCTGTCAGAATGTGACAAGCAGGCCACACGGTGAAATAATCTTTGCAAATGGTTTGCGCTATTGTCAACTCCGAGTAACTCACTGTTGAAGTGTGATTCAGATGATTGCAAATTAGAGTACAAGTACCAATACGGACATCTGATCTGTGCAAAACTGAGGTTGCACAATACGTTAAGTTGAATCTTTCATTGGGCTGACTACCGGCTACATTCTTTTAACTACTTTTAACAATCATACTGCATAATAAGCTTTGTAAAGCAATAACAACTGAACAGAAGACCACCCGTAGTGTAAAATGTTAGCAAAATACATAGTTTGCCGACCGATAAGCTGGAACGAATACGTTTTCAAAAAAATGTATCGTTTGTGGTCACGTTTTTGTGTGTATGTGTATTTCCATGCTTTTGACTGGTGAATCAAACAGCTTGCGTGGTGGTACCCAGGTCTGATTTAAGATCACGGTTTGGTTATCAGCAAAACAACTTTGGTTATCTTATCCTTCAGTCGGCCCTTAGATGATCTCAGTTTGTTCCCTCTTAGACCTAGTCATCATTCACAATTGGAAAGAACACCACCGGAAGGCTAGGAACAAATGCATCTACCTGATTTCATTTGTTGCATGTCTGTATTGTTTTGCAAAACGTCCCAATCATAGCCCGCATTTATCTTATTTTATTTGGTTTATTAGGGCAATCAATGCATCACTGTTTCGAGTAGGTCCCAATATGAGTTGGAATAGATTTGGGGAAAGCCACTCAGCTACTTAATCGAAGCATGGTCAAAAGTAGTCCGGTCTGCCGTAGTGCCGAGATTACGATCGTATTAGTCGTGATGTCGATAACTATTTCAGTGACCATTTAGAAAGATTACTAAAACAATACTACTGATAAGAACATGCGGTGAGCATGATTTGACTTTGCATGACGTATTGCAGCTGGTCTTGTTATGCTGTGAACTATCTTACACTCTTGTAATGTAATGCAAAGTACTCCGACGCCATAACAAAACAGAGTTGTAACGTTGGAAAGTGATATCTAAACTGCAACCCATGGACGAATTGTCTGTTCAATACAGAACCATTTCAAGAAACCAGATTTGTTCTTTACCAAAATTTGGAGACAGATAAAGTACTGGCGTAAATCGATGTGCGGACACGTGAGATGAGTTAGGACCACAGGGGGAGCTTTGTGGACAACCGGGATTTTATCCAGACGTGTCAGTGTGTAATGGATGATCGCCTTTAAACAAGTTTTGGTCCAACCAGTTTAAAACGCGTATTAGCGTGTCCGTCACAGGTGTTGTCAAGCACAATCAGAGAAACGAATTTGAAAAACCTGAACGGTCATTTTGAAGACACCTCGTTGAAGGTTGACGTCAGCCCTCAGAGGAATCCGGATAATCATGGGGACGCAGCAAAGCAGAATAAAACGGACATATTATTGAACCAAATATTTAAACATGGCGTTAGCCCACAGGAAAGATTCGTTAGGCGAATTCAGGAAACTTTCTTCATAAGGCCAATAATTTCCCCATTATCTTTTGGGTTTTAGATTGAGAACCATCGGAAGACCTGCCGAGTCTTCAGAATTTTAAGAACGTTGAGCTTCGCAGCTAGATCGTAAGCCTTTCATCACCAGCTGATGCAATTGACCTCTCTGCTCAGTTGTGTTCATAATAGTAGTACTGCCATGGGTTTGACCTTGATCCCAGAGTGAATCCACTTTGCTAGCCAATATGGCTTCGACTTTGAAGTAGCAATGTTACTAATTTTGACGACCTTATGTTGTTAATTTTAGTGTGGTTGCGGGACGCTCCAACTGGTGTTAGAAACGGCGTTACTGAAATGTTTGCCCTTGCATTAGGCTCCAAAAATTTGACATCAACCATTCCATATAAGTCATGGGCTTTAGCAGCCTGTATGTCTGGTCCAGTTCAGTGTGCCTGTTGATTGAATTTGTCGACGAGTGTCAAGCTTCCAGGAACTCTCTTAAATGTCTTTTGTTCGCTTGGTCCACAGTGCAAACCGTGCCCAAATTGAATGTATGTGCATTCTTATCCTCGTGAATGGATATTAGTGAAATAGGCTCACGTCTTCTTGTGGCTCAAGTTTCATCCCAATACAGAGCAACTGCGGATGCATTTGAGTTTCAGTGAACATATTTGAAGTGATTTCTTTCCATAGACGGGTTTCTCATGATCTTAATGCTCATCACGTGTTTAGGATGAACTTACTTAACCAGCCCCGAAAACAATGCACTTGGGGGTTACTGGTTCAAATCCACGAAAGCCTGTTTTACCTATTGAATAAGCAAAATGAAAATGGTGACACGAATCTCGTAAGTGCTTATGTGGCACTGATTGCGGGACTGTCCAAGGGGGGAAACGCGAACGTGCACGTAAGCTAGTAAGTCACGCGGAAGTCCAAACAAGTGCGCATGTCAAACGATAGGCAAGACGCGCACCTGGTCTTGAGCCCCAATTGGCTAGCGGTAGGGTCCAAATGCAGACACAGTTCAGCGCGGGGGCGCACGTGTGTGGTGCCGTAGACCGAACAGGAGATTAATGGTTAAGAGCCAGGGAGGCATACAATTAAGAATAACAGGGTCTTCTCTAGGTGGCCGTCGATTTAAGCGTCACCTCACTTGACCCAGGTCCAGTTTCCTCATCAGTCCCTTCCAAAGACAGTATGCCAAATTAGAACACTCGTAACACTGCTACGCGTAGTTGCTTTTAACGGCCAATCAATCATCATTTGCCTTGATCTGTCTCCACCTGGAAAATTCGTCAATATTTTCCATTAAATTATTCAATGAAAAGTGCACAACTTCGCCTTAGAACAATAGACAAAGTGCCTTAGGATGCAAACACGTGACTATTTAGAATCTAACTTTGACGCTATAAAATGATGCACAGAGGAAATACCTTTCTACCGGCTTTTGGCACCTTCGTTGCGAAAACAAATGAACGATGCACTAAAACTATCCAAATAACCGTGACATCGACAGCCACGCTCAAACAAACTGATTTTACTGGCATCTGGACAACACAACTGCTCGCCATTCGGAGAGGCAGCATTAAACCATGTCTACCGTGGAACTTCCGACTTAGTGGAAGATTCTTATTGATCCATACCAAGTGGGTATGAAAACGACACCAGGCAATCCCCAGATATATAAATATCACAGTCCTACGTTGCATATTGATTGTATTTTCATACCTTGATAATAGGCAATGTTTCGTGTTCAGCTGATTTTACTTTTCCAGACTGTGACATATGATCTAGTCCGCTCACCGAAGTAATTAGAACCATAAATAAATTTATTTTGTCCCTGATACAATGGAACTTGTAGGGGACGTCTTTCCACATAGAACACGTCAAACTGACAGAAATCTTAAGCAACCAGTGACAAGGCCAAGTGATTCTGCCGTTTGTCTGTCAGGGGTCGCATTAGGTTCAAAATTCAAATGCACAGTGTGAACGCGAGAATGGTTGCATGTACATCAATGAGTAAAGAAAATACTATGAAACTCTTGGGAAACCACACATTTGTTGTCCGTTCCCCATAGCTCATTCACGCTTTAGAAGTATTGCCTGTACCTGTTGTCCAAATAGATGTACTCTTGTTGTGACTACTTATCGTGCGGTGTCCATTTCTACTTACTTTCATGCCCCGTATGCCAAATGTCAGCATTCACGTTTATGCGCATCTTACCTCGACTACCCGTGCTCGTCGTTTGTTGTTCACGTTTGTCAGAGCTAAATTTTAATGTTACTGATGCTCAAATGAGCACAAATGATAAATTTCTGAACCACTTCTGGAATTCATTTTTCAGAAAAATCATTTTTTCCAGGGTTTGTTTATCATATGGAGTTATGAGTGGAATTCAGCTGACAATTTTATGAGTCTTGATGATTGTTGATCCCGTTGAATATACAATCCAGTTCGGAAGAGGCATCTAAGAAAAGGTCCCCTGTATCAAACACACATATGTAGATAGATAGATAGATAGATAGATAGATAGAT
>LUCM01005050.1:10718-23452 GCA_008360955.1 Fasciolopsis buskii | reverse complement strand
TTGAATGTTATTGATTACCGTTCTCCATCCACCTCATATGATATCCAGTGTGATTTTGACTATTCTCCATCCCGCTACTACATCCATATTGATCTTTACCCTTATCATTTTACCCTCTTGATTTTTGATGAACCCGGCCACTTGACAACACCCGTCATTTCTTCCCAGTCAAATTATGCGCTAGTGATGCGCATCTTTGGTGCGTTTAAACATGGATTGACTCGCAGTGCGCGATGCATAGTCAGCCCTAGAAAGATTCGGCGATGGATTATCTAGCTCAGATTTAAAGCCCAAAAGCTCGTGATTAGCCAATCTTATTGTAAGTTATGTTCGTGAGAGCGCAGAACGTACATCTTCACGACTACATTTTTGTTTTACGATTTCCACTGCGCTATCTTTGTGTAAATTGGATCCTGACTTGCGCAGGACTCTCGAATTTCGAGCAATATACCCATTAATAATATTATAACAGCTAAAACCACAAAACAGGAATAAATTCCCTTTGTCTGCCCTTCCTTTTGCCATTAAGACCATAGCAAACTATCTAGCATGTTGCAAGCTTGGAACTCGTCAAGGCCCTGATGTTATTCCCCTGAGCTGTTTTTAGTGGTGGCCCCGACATACCGTGACTCCCAAAATATTGTGGCATGTTTCTGACTAACTGAAAGCAACCTGCAATAAAACCACCCATGAGCCAGGAATATGTATGATCTGTGCATTTATCGTCCTATTAATCTTACGTCTCTTGTCTCCAGGGTCATGGAAACGGTGGTCAGAAATCGCACTTTGAATTATCTTATAGAGTCCAACCTGCTCAACTCTAGACAGCAAGCCTTCCCCCAGTTCCGCTCCGCCCCACCGTCACTTTCGCTTTATAATTTCGTAGCAAACACAGCGGTTCGGGGCATGACTTTTGCAGTCATTCACCCTGACGTGCCTAAAGCCCTCAACCACTTCCATCACTCACATCTTACACGTAGAGTTTGGTTTTCCAGCACCACCAGCCCTCTTCCCTCCCTTCTTTCACGTCGCCGAAACAGCCCAGGTCGTTTTCATTTTAAGTATTTTTTTCAAACGACAGACCTGTTTGCGTCGAGGACGCATTAAACTGAATATAGTATGGCATTCCTCCGAGAAATGTAGCCTGCTTCTATCACTAGCTGCGGAGAATGAAAACGATGGCACCAATGTTTCTGGATGTAAAACGCCCAGACGGATCATTGGTACCACTCCCGTATCTGGTAGCTGAGGCCCTTGGTTCCTACTTCGCCTTCGGCTTCAAAGCTATCCGAAACTTTACTCGACTCTACCCCCACCTAACCATATTAGCCTCCACTTTATGTCACCTAGCAGTTAATAAAAAAGCAGTTTTAACGGGTCTCCTCTGTCTGAAATAATACTGCGCCACATGACCCGATCGGCTTTATCAGCGCATTATGAAAAACAATAAATTAAACTGCCCAGTTTGTTTCTCCCTTTCAGATTTGCTTTGCCAGTGGCGCTCACTCTTCCAAGTACATAGTGCAGCCACAGCACCAGTATACAGAAAAAGCAACGTACTTCGACCATTCTTCAGAATTTCTTACCTGATATAATAAGCAATACCGGGGGTCACTGCCTCCAACTTTGGCCTTGTCACGCTCACTGGTACCTAAATATAATATATAAAGTTGCCCAAAACATTCAGAAAAATTCGCGTTCAGGGAAGCTGTAAATCCATTACATTGCACAGCATGATTTGCCCGCATTTAGGTCCATCCTAGTACCCTATGAAGCTAATCGTTGTTCCCACAGGGAAAGCATATCCCACTTTTGCGTTAAGTCTGCTTTTTCAGTGTTGCCGCCTGTAGCCCGACCTAAGATGTCTTCAAATAAATTTGACCGTAAATCCGTCGCCAGTTGTCCAGTGGTTCACGTAAAAAACGGACCAACCGAAGCACGAGAACAAACGATAACAACATGCCACATCCAGATGGAATCACCCCATGTTTTGTAACCCCATAGACCTAAACCGGACGCAGCACAAAATACGGTCGACAGTGAGCCGATGATGAAAAACCCAGAGAAGAAATTTCAGCCGCTGGATGACACACCCTTGCGTCCATTCCCGGCAATCAATTTCTTGGAACCTCCAAGCTATCCCACTTTTCAAAGCCTAATACCCACATTTTGGAATCATTCACCAACGAAGTTAGGATACGTATGGCAACAGATGAAAACGCTGCCGTGTTTAATGTTTCCGATTGCCTGCCGTTAGAAATGTCGAAGCCATGCATTCCAAACTCCTGTGGCGCGGCTCACCACATGTGCATTTGCCATAAATTAAAAAAATTGTCGCATTTTTACGATCGCCTGTTGTGCTTCCAATTTTTATATGAATCTGCGGCTAAAAAGGTCATCGTCGACGGTCAGTCTGCTTTCAAAAGCACTCTACTTACAAAAAGTAAAATATTTACCGACAAAACATCTCTTCAAAGGGAGGTACTTCGGGGATCAAAAGTAAATCCTGTATCACCCATGATTTTGCAGCCACAAAACCCCTCACTCTCCCAACTTCGAGTCCATTACCAGGTTCGAAAGCATTTATTTTTAAGATTCCCGCGGCACAGTCACCTGCAGCGCACCTGGATTTCACCACGACACCTTCCACATAAACACCGAGCAAAAGGCCCCACTTGATGTTGCCTCAAGAACCCCACCAAGTCCACCCAAACCAGGCTCACCTCTTTACTATCACAGAGCCTACCCTGTCACGCAATCCACCTTAATTCTTCTCGCTCTAAGGCCAACCTTGGGCCACTGCCCAAATATTTCCATGAGGACACTCCTTTGGGGCCTTCAAGACTCTATCGTCCACCTTGGGTTCATTCTTCTGAAGAAGCGCCATTTCAGACTCCCGTAAACCCAATCCGATTCCAAGGAAGTCTGCAATCCATCACCTAAATGTCTTATTACCCATTACATCCGTGACTACCTTCTCCTCAATGGTCCTGAATCCCTACTACAACAATGACCGCCAAAATCTACCACACTCCAGTTCCAAAGTCAGTAGCCTACAGCCATATGTTCCCTCCGTTAATACATTCTAACAGCCCTTTAGCAACCAACTTCCGATCCATTATGAGTCATGGTGCCCATTACCAACCATAACTGGCAAACACCACTATACCAATACCCTCAATATTTACGCGAACCAGTCAGCTACATCCGCTAAGCAGTAGGGGGGAGTGGAACAAAGCCGCGGGGGTTCTCCCACCCAGCCCCTGCGGCTGTCATGCCTACACCCCTTGAGGGCCCCCAGCTGCCCACGACAAACCAACCATTCTCCGCCTCTCAGTGCCCATAAAAATCTTATCCCTAAACAATACCCACGCCTAACAGACCTCCCACAGGCTGCTTCATCTCCAGTAAGATTGACTGCTTCCCAAAAATCTGATTCTCTCAGGGTACTGCCGTCATCAACAGATTCATCAAAACGTCCTATCACAATCGCTAGCACGATCAAATTGTGTAAATGTCAGCACTGCTGATTTTGCCCCATGACAGTCAACCAATAAAAAATTGATTCCGCTGGTGCACGTGTCGCTATCTGCTTCTGTGGCTGAATGCAGTGACGATGCATTACATTACCCTGGCCACCATTTACCGCTGTACCATAATTCTGGTATGGGCCGTCGCCGTATTACCCAAGCTGTGAAATAGCCTCCCAATTAAGGGACATCAAAATGGAGAGACGGAGTCAGTCGAAAAATTGATTGAATGTCAAAATCATCCCTCAGTTTTTGCTATTTCTAAAACATGCCCGTTCTATATTGGGAAAATACGGTCTCTTTGTCTGTTAGCATTCTCCCCAAATTACGAACTCCTACCAATCACCGGGACTTGGCTCAGTGACTTCACGGCAAAAGATGAAACTGCCAAAGCTGGGTATCAGTCATTCAGAAAATATCGCCCATCTCTGCATGCGGAGTCGGCCTCACGCATGTCCGCAGTTCAAAACCGGTCTCAGTGTGTCAAGATCCCCAGCTAAATTGCGCACAGGATGCCGTATCTCTTATGGCCAGTAATGGTATAAAACCTGGTGGGGTGCATCTATCCCCCACTAAGCCTTTGTAGGAACAATTTCCCACTCCTTCCGGCGCAATTAACTACTGTAGGTGTTTGCTGGTCAAACGTATTGCTCGTAACTGCTGATTGTCTTCGGTTGCTACTACTCAGCAAAGAGGGTGGACACAAAATGTAGATGACCCGACGAGACACGAAATATCGTAGACCTAGCTTTTAAGTATGAATTAAAGCTTATCTGCGCATCCGCTGAAAGTAGTTTCGCTGGATGCGATCATCTGTCTGTCAGCTGCGATTTCATACTACTTTCCCAACTAACGTTCTATTTCCAGTCTCTAGGCCCCAGTTTAGTGAAAATAGGGAGCGACTTCCAAATTTGCTTCGCAGCCATATTTGGGGCAATTTCTTCCTACAAAATGAGGTGTAGATGGGATCTAACAAGATTAACTCTTTTCTGTACCAATTATTCACCAGTATCACGCCAGCAGAAATTCATTTGTTGCCCACCAAAAGAAACAACCATGAAAGACTAAGCTGCAAATTCACCAAACTTCAGATAAACCTTCTTAGATTCAGAGACTTCTTCGATTCTAGGACTCTGTTGCTTATCAGAGCAATGAGAAACGATATTAAACCCTCTTAGTAAAAAGCGAGAACTGCGTGCTCCCAGTCAATCAAACCGACATGTAGCTCTGGAATAACAGAATAAATCAAGAGGCAGCCACACCGGGCTCTTGGTCACTTTTATCCACCACCTCGCCTATAATAAGGCTTAGCTAGAGAGCCCTCAAGAAATCGCTGTAGCTGTTGGCAGATTCTTTGCTTCAGGTCTAACAACGGATATCAAACGTTTGACTTCTTATCGAAGATATATGAGCTCGGAAATATTCTTGACAATTTCTTTTTTACTGAAGGGGATACGTCCGTTGCTGGAAAAAACAAAAGTCAGTCAACATCCTGGAAAGGACTCGTCATCTCCAGGCATCTTCATATTAGGTGGGGAGATATTCCAATAATGTTGACAAAAATATCCAACCTCTCTCTACAATGCAGCATTTTTCCCATGCAATAAAAATGTTTATCATAATCCCCATGCGCAAGAAATGCACACGACCTGACTCAGTCAATTATAGACCATTTATATCATTTTTCTTACCCCAGAATCCTTTTTCCATAGATTCCTCAACCGTTTACGTACTCTAACCTCATAAAGGATGCTGTATCCTTGTCGGATATTACCGGAAGTAGGTCCTCTCTTTTCAGGCATTTTGTTTGTGGACACAGTTGAGGTATCTTTTACTCCTCATGCCCACCCATCTTGATGTCCATCAACCTGCCTACTCAAATCTAGTAAGCACGTTGTCCTCTGCGTGTACAGCCTAGTTTTACTTCAAAAAATTGTTGACAGCCTATCATATTCGCTGGTGCAAAGAAACAGTTCATATTGGCAGGTTTTAAGTGGCGTTGTTAATGAAATAAAGGTACAGCGTTGAAAACGATGAAGTCATAAGTACAGGTCTGTACACCCCGGGAAGAAAAACCATCCTTCGCGTGCTTCCTTATCCCCACCCTGGTTATCTTTAGTCTGCAGAAGCAAAATATCTAATTGACCGCTACATGTTTAATTCAGCATCAATGAACTTGGGGAAAACCGACCGCCTCCGACAGTTATGAAGAGAAATATAATGCTCGGAAACTTAAGGTCAAGCGGAAGAATTGTGGAAAGCAACTATATGGGATTAACCACTTCCCTGTTGGGATAAAAATCAATTCGGGATCGGTTTGAGCCCAGTAACAAAAATAAACCAGGACGGGGAAGGAATGGGGCAAAGTCTACAAAGAATATGCATGCCATCATCCCAGGCGCCACCCTGAAATAAGTGAAACCCACGCCGCCAATGTTTGGTAAATCAGCATCTGGCTGCATTGTGGGACAATCTGAGAAAGTAGCGCAGCGGACTGGCCACGTGCTTTTCCACCCACCTCTCCAAAGTTTAATCTGCACCTGAACTCCCAGCCGCACACTTAGCACGTATGTTGACCTATAGAGCAATTACCTATTTTCCTTTCTTTATTAATTAATCATGCGCGCTTATTGAAACTGCTATGTGGCGAAATTTCCCATACCCCTGTTCAGCCAGAAATTGATTATCCTAGCTTTCACATGCTTTTCTTTTCCCGTCTCTTTAAGACTTCCCGGGGAACCTCTTGTCCCAGCATTCGGCCCACACCGCTATCTGCAGTCTGTCTCACTTGTGCTCCTTCCTCGCAATCCGAATTTGTAACATCGGTTATAAATGATCCCCGTTGCGTGAACGGCGGGCCTGTAGGTCAGACTCCGTCCTTCTGCGCATTCCAAGACAGTCGTCCGAACTCTGAATTTCTTCTATGAAACCGACTGTTACCAGTCATTCCATTTTTGCCCACCTACCAGAGTATCAGCTGAAAAAAATTCCAAGCTTCCCCTCTTTTCCTCTCCGACGCTTTTCTAGGCTTGCCAATGACCACCGTACCTATGTACCGGTTAGCAGTATGTGCAGATGCCACGCAGACATTTTCACCGAAAGCCACACCCCATCCCATGGGCTGGTGACCATTCCTCGCTAGTGGGCTGCTGCCCAGATCTGGCGCTCCAGTACCCGACCGTTTATATAAAAGTCAAACCATACCACACCATTGATCGCCCTGGATAGCTCCTCTCGGAAGAACCATTATGACTGACCAAAGCCCCGTTTCTAATACCACTAGAATTGCGTGCAACCCACAAATTCTAGACCGCTAATGCCTCAAGACACCAAAACCTTCGTCAATCAAAAGGGACAACAGGCAGGTCATTCATGGCAAGTATACTTGGAGGTTGATCGTACAACTTACACGAAATCTTTTTGTTCCTTCACACCTATCACTCCAGTCCGCCTCCAGCCGCATGAGTTCAGTGAACGTACTTCTGAGTTCTACTTTCTCTCGTCCATAATTCAGCCCTTAAAATGGTTGATGCTACCCTGAATGTTTCCTTCCGTTGCACTTTCAGCATTGCATTGACTCTTTAGTGATGTTACTTTCCGCTCTTTTATCCACACCAAGTTACATTCAAACGGATTTTGACTCGTCTCCGTCCAGTTATCACATCCATACTGATCCTGATATTCGCGGTTTGACTCCTCTGTTGCTCTGATAACCCTCATGATTTTCGAGGGACCCGGCGACATCCGCTATCGTTTGGCTGCTAAACTTTGCAAGTGGTTTTTCAATAATGTGGGCAGTGTCCTGCTCGAAGTAGACCGCCAAAAGGCGTTAGACTTCCGGCCAGGTAACGGCACATCTTTCTCCTACCATCGGTAACTTGCCAGTAAAACGGCCTTTCCGATGTTAAGCATGATCTGTTCATCCTTCTCAAGGATTTCCTAAAAGTGCTTCACATATTAAATGAAACGCATGTTCACCTGCTGCTGGATTACGTCGGCCACAAGTGTAATTTGAGCTCTCACGCGACCGGCAGAGCCAGAACAAGCACAAAGAACTGCCAGAAAAAATGCACAGGGTCACCCCGATCTCACTTATCCTTCTCAATTACGTGCCTCTAAACTATATCCCTTAGGGAAAAAGAATGTTAGGGTGATTCACTCCGGCTATCCAAGCATTTTGCTTTAGATTTGGTGGGCGAAATTTTATCTAGGGGCCAGTCTCCTGTCATAGGGATTTAGATAAAAAATCTCTAGTCACCGGCTCCGCATTTTCTTCATGCAAATTGTAATTTCTTTCCAGAATGCCGCATTCGATTTAGTTATTGATTCACAGAGTAAAGTCAACTTTAAAAGGGACCGCGACATTAATTTAAGCTTCACCTTTCAATTTCTTCCAGTAGCGACTGCCTCCCCAGTTTAGTGGCGCGGTCCTATCACTCATAGCGTCACTGCACTTATAGGGACGACACTAACAGATGTTTAATTTTTTCGCAGAAGTCGATGCTGTCTATTGTTTCCAGTTTTCCGTGTTTCAGCTCACACTTCTGCTGAAAATAGGGAGCATTTCAAGAACCGGGATCTAGAGACTTGGCTCTGCGACGGCGTGCCACCTCAATTATTCAAGTATTCACACTCAACTGAGCAGATCAGACGTGAACTGTTTGAACTGAAGTCAGCCTTGCCCTGTCGTAATTCGTTTTTCATACCAATGCACAATGCTGTAGTAGGACCCCACCTGCAGTGTAGTGCGCAGGCTTGGTTTAAATTCCACAAAATCTATGAGCACTGTTTTCAACAACTGCAGCAATTGAAAATCAGTATGGAAAGGCATACGATCAACAAATCTGCGGCTTAATTTTGCTTTCCTTGGTCACAGACAGACACTGAGTAGACATGGGGGAGACCTTAAGGATCGCACCCGGCTGGTCAGTTCGTAGCCCACGCGAAACTTTTCAGCAAACATAGACTCTCGCACATGATAGCTCTCAAACGTTCCATACAGCCCCGGAAGACCCACCGAGTGAAAATCCGGTGAAGGGATATTACCATCAGAAATTCCTCTTTGGTGACTCACTCTGTATCAACAATGGTGTCAATCTTTTCGAAATCCCTCTCGTCGTTATCATCTCCAGACGCCACAAAAGAATCTTGGTAATTCCTTAGCACGTATGGAACGGCAAAGGGCTTCTGGCTGCAAATGTCACTTCTCTGATCTTCCGTATGGGACCTGAATGTTGCATTTATCGTCTGGAGGAAGAGTAGCTCGGCGAACCTACCTTTTCAGGGCACCGTTAAATTGGTCGCAAACATATCTTAGTCCCGTCAAGTTAGCAAATCCACTAGGTGCTAAACATGACACATTATCTCCCTACTTGACCTAGTACTTTCAAATAAAGACCATCAAATATACATGATCTAAGTGCCGAATCATTTAGGCGCTATTAATCGTGACGTTCTCCTTTCTAATTACATTCTTCAATGGCTCACAAGTCCATCTCCGAGCCTAAACATTCTTTCCCGCCGCAGGGCTGACTTTCGGAAACCGCAAAAATTTCTGGCCCACCAGATAGGAATCATAGATGAGAACTCAAGCGTAGATGCTCACAAACATCATGTCAAAGTTCCCTTCAGGCAGACCGACCATCCGTTCTCTTCGAGGAAATTTTCACATAGGTACAAACCACTACTTACTCGCTTCATCAGGCGCTTCTACGATGAGCGATCCAAGGGACAAAGGGGAATTTGAACGTCTTCTCATCCCATATACGAGGAAAAGAGATTACTTTGTACTTTGGAAAATGCGTGTTCGTTTGGGTGCCTCCAGACTTGCTCGCCTTGCACAAGTCTATGCAAAGGACGATGAAACCAAGTGCAACATCTCTTGGGCTCTCCCAGTACAAGGGGCCTCCAGCAACATCTCTTCAGGTGGCGAATGTCTTTAGACATCACTTCAAGCCGGTACTCTTTGCAGCGGTTGATTAAACCCACCCTCTGCTGCCATTGGTGACTGTTGCCAACAGACCAAACAGTGTGTCCACCTCCAAACAAGAAGTGAAAAAGTTGCTTCTGGGGCCAAACCCTTTCACGTTAATGGACGCGAATGACATTCATCCCAACATTCCTCGAGAAGGAAACTGGAATTTTCCCAACGTCGCGAAGAAAAACCAATTGTTAGCCCAGTTTTTAGAAAAGGAGGACCACAGCAACCAGGCAGTTACAGATCCATTAATCTGACTAGTAACCCTAGCGATGTTGTTAAGCGAATTTTGAGGAGTTGAATCCCGATGAACCTGCTCGAAGACAATCCTCTTTCATGCCAAAAAAGCACCTTTTTAGCTGCTGTTACAAATATGGTGGGTCTTATGGGCAACATAATTCAGGCGTTCGACGACGAGATGGTCTCACACAGCGTTTTCATTGTCATCGTAAATGCCCTTGAACGGGTATCACATATTCCAATACCACACAAGCCGAAGTCTAAAGGAATTTCTCTCAAGCCGTTAAGTCCCATTCGTACTTGTCTTACAGTTCTCTCCTTCATTACCGACCCGAGTTCCTCCCTCTTCGACCTGTCCACAATCCTTTATGGAGTGGCGCGATGATCCAAGTCCGGCCCATTCTGCTCCTTATCTTCTCAAACGAACGCCATCGCTAAACCCCAGGAAACGTTTTTGTGTACGCTGATGACGTCACCATCTTAGGTACCGAACTCGCATAAGGCAAGCCGCGATGAACCAAGCCAGCTGCTGGTCCGTCGAATGGAGCCAGCTGATGAACAAAGGCAGATTTATAAGTATGCTGCTCTACAGTGACCCAGCTCAACAGTTTTGGACTATGGGAAGCAACCAGATCCAGAGCGTTCAGCGGCTTCATGTCCTAGGCTTCTGAGTCAATAAGGAAATTTGTTACCCCTACCACCAGCAGCTACCCAGCAAACCGACTTTCGGTGTCCGCAGCATAATAAGACGTGAATTCCCATCCGTTTCTGCAAAATATTTCCAGGTTCTTTATGACATATGTGTGCGCCTTTTAAATGAATGCGATAGCCAAATTACACGGTCGAGAAAGGCAAAAAATCGCAGTGTGATTAAGCTTGTACTGAGAAATGCATATAAAATGTCCACCTCTTACCGAAATTCCGTAATCTCAGTGTCTGACTGATGCATACACCCACTGAAAATAAAAAGAACAAAAATCGTATTACTGCTCATGTTTAATATGTTTTCCTCGGATCTAATGATTGTTTTCACGCTGTCCAACCCGGACACTCTCAATGTCCACTCGAAAATTTGTCCAAGCATCGACCATGGAAAAACAGGTGAACAAATTCTCGCTTCGAATAATGGCTCTTTGCAACAGTTCACTCCGAGAAATTAAATATATTCTGCATGAACGAGTCCTGGTAAGGATTTTGGGCATTTTTTAGACAATTACTGTCGTAAACCTAAGTCTAGGAAGCAAAAATTTCAATCACTGCAGCTTTCGCAGCAGAAAAACTCGTAGACGAAACACCGTCCTAAAAGCCACCCTGACATTTGCGGTAACGTTTATATTGCCCAGACAGAAATTACCCGATGTTCTTGACAAAATCTGAAAAAAGAGAAATGAAACGAAAATGATAGAAATAAATTTGAGTGCTTATAAATTGGGTTGGTTTCTTTTCGGGTCCGTTTACAGGATTGGTTGTGTGCTGCAGCTGTATGGCCTTCTAGTCTTTCTCTCGCAGCTATTCGGAAATAAATAACCTACATATTCTTGTGGCCCAAACCAGGCCACTAGAATCGAAAATAAGAAAGACCTGCGAACAAATGGCAATACAGGACCCGGAGTACAGTAGGCTCTGCCTTAAACCCGCTTAATCCCTCAAGACATAAAAACAACACTCTAGTTGTCGAAGGATCGTCTGATTCAAGAACCTGGACCGTCAGGCATCTCTCCGTACAGTCTTGTAATCTAACTGGATCTTGAACCTTAACTGGAAATAGAACAGATTTGACCTGAACCTGTTGTGTCGTTACGGGTTTGCTTTTGCTGTTACGTTATTGCATTCCTCTAAGGCATTGGGCAACAATTAGGGCGAATTGTGCACCATATTGAAAACGTTTTCCGTGAAATTGCTACGTAATACATAATGACCTTTTGCTTGATCGAATGAATGTGCGAATGCGTGCACCTGGGTTATCAGGATGAATCGAGGCATGCCCTGAACAAGTTTCATTATCTACATGTGTCCTAGACGCTTTTCATTCCAGAATAGCCGAACTTTACGAGCATTCATATAGCGTTCGAAAATCATGGCGTTTCCCCGCTTTGGTATAGCTACAAGGTCGTGTGGCTTTTGATAAAAATCATCGTTGACTGCATATGGGCTACAATCGGTTGGCGTGTGCGTTGGGACAACAGACAAGTTGCGTCCATCAGAGCGACGGTTATTTACTCTGCATGAACCTCTAAGTTTCACTGAGTATAGCCGGCTGTCTACTGGGACCCAGTCAAGTAGTGCAGCCTCAACTCTCATTGTGAGCCACGCCAACGCCAGTAAAAATCAGAAGCCGCAGCCTAAGGATACCCTGAAGAACGCAGATGAAACTGCATGGAAGGACTAGATAGCGACAACAGAGCTGGAGTCCTGAATGGGAGTTTCTTGGATGCAGCACACACCCATGGCTAGGGTCGCCAGTATACGGGCTAAACAGCCCTGTTGATCCATACGCGTCAGTGTGTGCACATCGAAGGTGGTCAGTTTGAAGGGGTATTGACGACGAAGGAGTGCATCAGCCAGCGAAAGCGAGTTCGATGAGCCTTGTATGCTGTCTGAAGGAGAACACGAGAGAACAGCAACATAACTTATCCCAGTGCCACTACCACTAGTATGGCCGATTGCAGTTCCCGAAGAATGTAAGGGAATTGGAGGGGAAGAGGAGGCGAAACGCGAGTTGTGCACAATGGAAGGTCGCTTTTGCAACTAAAAGAAGAGTAAAAAACGGTCGTGCGAAGAGTAGTCATATGCATGGTTGTATGCGTTGTGGGCTGTTGTACTATAGTAAAACAGTCACCCAGTCTAGAGTAGGTCTTGTTCGAGGATGCACTTCTGGCCTTTGTGCAGTCAAGCACTTTCTGCAAAGCAGCAGGATCATTCCAGACGATCCGGTGGCCAGTTAATCGGTTCATACGCCTCTTCTGCCAGGTCATCAAACAAGTGCT
>LUCM01005047.1:46722-68560 GCA_008360955.1 Fasciolopsis buskii | reverse complement strand
ACACTGTGCAGTTCGATTTGAACCTATTACAGTTTGACTCAGCCCAGCCAAACACGGAAGCAAACACGTTCGCGGCAATTTTCATCAAGCACCTCACACCCGGCGGTTTGGCCGAACAGTCCGGCCAGGTTAAGGTGAACGACCAGTTGCTCACTATCAATTCGGTCAGTGTGCTTGCTCTCGATTCCACCAGCTGGCAAATTGGGAATCGGATTCAGTCGGGAGTGTCACATAGTACTTCTGGCCATCCAAACCATCAACCGGATGCAAATCATGATCAACTCTGTGCAATCGGTTGTACAAATTACAAAAGCAATTTCACCGACATGAAATCGCATTCGAACATCAATGAAACTGGTAGTACTCTTCTGTATCCGTTTGCCGTACGTCTACTGCGCCAAGCAATTGGTCCAATTCATCTGGGGCTGAGAAGGTCCGCCGCTATATCTGATTTGGGTAAATTTGATTTTAGTTAAATTTGCAACCGCCGGTTTAAAGTCAGGATTTCAAGTATATTCATAACGTTTGATGAAGTGAGCAAAAACGCATCCAAAAATAGGTGGTTTTGTCCTATTTGTGTAAAATGTATTCAGTGTTTACTTCAGGTGTTGTTTTCCTGTAGTCTCGCCTAGCTTCCTTGGTCGATTGCCAAATACTATACAATTCCATACGATGGTCGACCGAATGACACATACGTCTATTTCGGATTTGCATTGTTTACTTAGACCGTTTGGTGACGCATTCACTATGACACTCACATACTGTCAAGAATAGGGCAAATGTATTGGCGATTAAGCTCACTTAAAACTGTGGGTCATGCAACCTATGCAACATGCTCTAATGAGGCCCCATGGGGGGTGACTTAGGTAAATTTGGAGCTATCTCAAAGGGCAGGATGTGAACTATCCAAAAACAATGTCCGCGTGAATAAACTTGGAATCACTTCAACTGTATTTTCTACGTATTGCTGGGGGCATCCACAGACACACTAACAGCCGTGAAAATCGATACAATTCAGCCCCGGAGTACAGCAAGTGCTCACTGTAGGGTACTAGACTACTACTCTGATAAACGCGGCTGCATTGTGAGTCCTTCTTAAAGTAGAGACAGCAACGAATATCCTCCAAGAAAATCGGATCCACTGAGAGCACCAATTTCTGGAAAAGAAAATATAACGTATTCAATGAAACTACATTCCACATCGTCTAAAGTGAGTTGCGACATGGTCACCGAATTCTAACTAATGTAAGAAAAAATGAATTTAAAGTGGTGCTAAGTTTGTCTTGGAGGTCACATACACAAACGTGTTTGGAGAATGTAAAAAGAATTATGTTGCGGTAATCTAGAGAGTTCCAGGACGTATATCAGGTTTTTGAACTGTCACATTTCATAAGACGCCAATGCAGTGACATGCTAACTCAACTACACTTCTGCACATAACTCATCTGTATTTCCCTCTTCGGTGTTCAGAAACAACGACCCCTATGGATCCTCCCCAGTTTCTTCGTCGGAAGCATTCGTTTCTCAGGGATCTGAGCCAACGGTATGTGGATATTTGCACAAAGCAAAATGGACCATTTCAGGTCTAATAGCAGTGATGAGTTTTGGAAATATTGGAAATATTTACTCGTTGTCTAGCCGACGGCGAAAGAAAACCAGTTCACTGAATATGTCCAGTAAAGTTAAGCATTTGCTTTGTGCAACCAGTTGAGAAGATAATCGCTAATAAACATACCGCAGAGAAGCTCAAAGAAAGAAGAGAGATTGTAAATGATAAGAATTTCCGAATATCGGGAAGCATTCAAAGGACTGAAGATATTGACCCATTAAGGACGTTAATCAGATCATATAGGAAACTGGACGCTTTCGGAACAGTTCGTCGCCGACAAGCATAAATGCGCACAAGCATCACTTTGCATATGTTAAGGGTACATAAATAATAAGTACATTGACCAAGGTTTAAGTGCAATTGGCGGTATGAGACATTCAGATCCAAGGATCCCGGTTTAATTGCAAAATCAAAAAGAAATTATTTATCTCGATAGTTTCACTTAATTTCCTCAAAAGAATTCCTCTTTTTCCAAAAGACTAGGGAGAGGAGGGTGTAAATGCTAATGCTGACGCTCCATGTTATTTTATCAAATTTACTTGTGTACATTACGACTCCCATTTCAATGTATTCATCATATTGTGTAGGCCGTAATTCATAACTGGGTGGAGGTTACTTCTCTTTCAAGCTTTCTTGTCACCTTGGGAAATTTTTCTAAAGCCATCTTTATCTTGGAATTCTTTGTTTTTGCAGTGGTTACAACCATTCGTATACAAATTTCTGAGGCTACTGGGCCGCAGAAATGTCATTGACTTTTCTATTAGGGTTGATCCAACCTAGACATTTGCTTTGCACACGACCCACAATTAGTTCAGATTACTCTTTAGGGCCTACCAAAAACGTCAGATCATTCCATAATGTCGTTATCTCCCACTCCTTGTAATGAAGCAGTATTACAGTTTGGATATTACACAGACTTCAACATGTTTTCGACCAAAAGGAACTTATCCTTTCTAAAACCGTGAGCCCAGTGGATTTTGTAAGCATCTAAAGTTTTGTTGCGACATGTGCTGTCTAGTAGAAATCTTGCATAGCCGAAGTGATTACTTGTCCCTTCGTAGGTAAGCAAATACGCCGAGCAAAAGAAAAACCCTAAACTGGTGACCACTAACTAACGAAATCTATTTGTATTTGTCCAGTCAGAAATGCGCGTTTTACGCCATCTACAGCTGCGCGCCGCTGGTTGATACCAACTCTCGGGAAATTTTAGAAACCCCTGAATTAGTTAAGCATTACCTGTATTAGCAACCTGTTTCCGGATGTAAACATCAATGATGCTGATCGAACTTCTACCAGAGATTGCCAATTTGACCGCACGCTAAGCACTCCCTGCTAGCACAAGCTGTTTCCATGCCCAGAAAATGGCCATTTTCTGTTCATTGAAAATCGTTCCAAAATTCGTTTGTGGTCATGCCGAATTGAAATTTTGCACAGAATTTTCCATCCAATCAGGCCCAAAGTCATAGATCAATGGATAACCACGGCCGTCTCAGTTTCTACCCCGGAGCACAGATTATGTTTGTCACGGAGATCAGTGAAACCACGGCTACGTGGCCCAGAAAACCAATGGCTGTGCAGCAAACAGACCAACCATATCGCACTTGACTATTCAACCTACCTTCTACGGGACTACACTCGAACTTGCACGTGTGTGACCGCTTCTACCCCGCCACCTGCTAATTAACCCCGATTTGGAGGGCAAAAGGAATAGCACAAAATAAGGAATAATTTTATCGCCAAGAGAAGTGTGAACTGAACAAGATTCGTATTTTCCGCTTACAATAGAACGAGTCCAAAATGCATTGCCCTTGTTTTCGGAAGTTTAAATATCCTTTGCATGGGCATAGCATATGCATCCGCATAACCTACTTAAATAAAAAAAGGTTATTTGGTAAGGTGGAATGCACTTACAAGGAGATACCTGTGCAGCGAGGAGACATCTTTCTACTGGATTCTTGGACGGATACCGACGTGTAGAAGAGGATGGAAATTCACTCATCGTGGGTAGTTTTGCAAGTGCACAAATACGCAGAAAGAAGGCAAGCGGAAGGGTAGAAAAAAATATTTTTAAACAGCAGTAACTGAGTTACAACAGCTTTCGTGTTACCGGTCAACGGCGTCCACATCCACATCCTGCATTTGCTCTGCTGCGTTTTGTTTTATTACTACAATTCCCGTCTATCGGTAATATGTATTATCGGTGCGGCTAATCTCCGGATATTCTTCTTCGTGTGTTGCAACCACGCAAGGATAGACCATTCTTCGACTAAGGCGGTAGTATTTTTGATTATGTGCATTACCGTCAACTTACGAAGGGTAACAGTCTTCAAAGAGCTCAAAAACTATATAACACGACAATTAACCCTACCAACATTCCTCAGATTTCTCCAGACCGCACGGACTCATTTTCATACCAATAGTGACAAAACCTGACGGGATTCAGATACTCTGCATGTTTCAAATTTTAAAATGAAGCGACATGTTCGTCGAAAATCGCAACAAAGATTCCCCTATAACAATACGACTCATCCACCCATCTTACGCATTATTGGATCTTGAATTGGTAACAGCTGTAAAGACTGCCCTTTGCGCTAAGCTGATAGCAAACTCTTTATTAAATACAGGCAGAGAGCATGCGTGCAGCCAATGAGAAATTAGTCGGCGCGTAGTAGTAGGAGTAGCCGCAGTAATAGCATTAACATTAAACCAAAACCCTTAAACCATGTCAGTAGTAGACCAAAAGCCAGAAAATTTAACCTACCTAACTACCTGTGTGGACTGTGTGCCTTAATGTAGGTGTGGCTGCACTCATGAGGCAACAGCTTTCTTTTTCGCTGCACATTACCGAACAAAGTGATGCAAGGTCTACTTCTTAGCCTGCTGCATCACATCAAATATGACTGCTACCAACCGGCAGTCGTTAAAAGAAATTAACAAGTCAAAATTGGAAAAGTTGACTGGTCTATAGAGATTAAAAGTAACACTGAATGTTGCTCAAGTCTCGAATTCACTCATTTGTGAAAGTTGTGAGCACCCGGTCATCTGATCCAGTTTACACCCAGAGGCAGTTTGTTCAATCCCATCTCTCAGCTACCCAGAAGAGAACAATCAAATTGATGAATTAGCCCTGCATCGCCTGTGTGCACTTTTCCAAACAACCATACTCACAACTGTTTTCCAGCGAAGTGGTTTGTGGCAGCCTAATGGTATTTCATCAAGCTAATATTTCCAGAGTTTACACTTGTGAGCGCAATGCTTTCGAATAATCATAAAGATGCGTAACCGAATGCGGTGTACGTTATACGAGGGTGTACTATCAAATAATTTGGAATCGCCATATTAACTGGTCCGTTATTTTACCCGATAAAACATTTTTGCTGTTGGCGTATTTATTAATCCTAGGGTATGCCGGAGGTTTTGCAAAGAAGGTACAAGTGAGAGGGGGAAAAGTTACTCAGGTGGCCACGGAGTTCGGCTCCATCGAACAGATAGATCTCACTGTGAACGCATAACAAAGCTTCATCTTCTTTATGCAGCGATCAAATTGGCACTCAGCAGTGAATGCGTTTCTTTTAATGAAGTCTTGGTAATAAGAGTATCATCTATACTCCCCACAGCTTACGTAAATGTTAAAACTCCGAAGAACTTGTCAAATAAATCTTCTTGAAGCGCACATTTTAGCGCCACCGGACGTAGTTATGACAGCTTGATGGAAATCAGAAGCTTTTCAAAAGCCAACTTCAGACATCGGTCGAGCGGTTTTTCAAGAAATCACACAGTATGAAATACTGCATGGCCTTCAGTCTCTCGAAAATAATTTACACTCGAAAGACAATAATTTGATCGGTCCAGTACCAAGTCATATGATTATTGGTGGCTTCATTGGTACAGGCCAAACTGAATACACATAGTCAAACTGGAATAGGTTTATCTTATCTATCTGAAGTATCTCGAGAGGTGATGAAGCATCGTGATACTATTGTTGTTCTCGGGATCAAAAGTCGTATTTGGTGAAAAGAGCAAGCAGTGATTGACTCCAACTCCATGCTGAGTAAGTCAAAAAGGGCTACGACATCCAGTATGGAACTTTGTTCAATAAAATATGTAGCTTGTGTATGTTCTGGTGCATGGTGCAAGGTAACATTAGCAGTCCAAGAGGGTTCTCCCAAGCGAATTTCTTGAAAAGGCATCGTTTGCAATTCTACTATAGTGTCATTCATGTACGTCTAAATTTTATTCTGACTTCGTTCTACCAAAGTACAACTCATTTAAGAAGAGTGATTTGTGTATAACCTTATAACCTACAATTAGCCATAACTTCTGTGATATTCATCTTGATTTATTTACTTACTTAATAGTTATATATTATACCACCTTGAAAACAAGCATGGTCCGAAAGCAACATCATGCAGATAAGACTTCCCAGAAGGACAGCAAACAAACAGGGAAATAATAAACCATAACTGTTCAAATGCTTTTGTTTTTTACCGCACAATTTTGTGTTTTTCGGTTATTTTTGGATTACTTTTAAGGGAGATGAGTTCTGCAGACAGGCCATACAGCATTCGCGCCACTCACTTTGGTCCCGGGCCATATCTCTCAGCTTCTCCAACCATCACCAATAACAACAATCCTCACCTCTTGGGTCCGAATCAGGAAGACGAGAAGCACCAACCAATGCCAAACCCAAAGCCAGCTTCCTCATACCTTTACGCCAAACCATAGCCTGACCGTCGCGTCTCCTCCTCCAACCTTGTCCATCATATGCATAAAAAGCACGAAAAGTTAGACGATGGCCAGGCACAAGCAATACATGCCCAAGACACCGAAGGCAATGTGGAGTGATTACCTCTGTCAGAGGACGACTGTCTGCATCCAACTCATGACGACGCACTTAGTCGATCCCCACCGAATGGCAAGGAAAGTGCAAAAATGCACCAAGTGTTTCATACAACTTTGTCTGACCAGAGCAAAAGTATTTTCACCACTCGTTCTGTTCACTTGATTCGTAAGTTGTTTATGCAGATTTCATGATTCTTGTCAAACAAACAGTCAGCCACAAATCACTCGATCTCTGCTCAAGGATGTGCATTGAAAATGCGATGCAAAAGAAGGTTGAACTCTGGTGAGGTGCGTTGTCGTTCGGCCGAAATTCGCCTAATCAGAATCCATATACACCAACAGGGTGGTTCTGGCTGTTTGCTGATTTATTTCTTCACCAAATTCCACATTGCTTTTACCCCTTCGACTATGTTTAGGCAGGGTGCACACCCACCCAAACAAGCAAGCTGTCCTCTCTGACTAATCTATAGGTCGCTGGTACCTCAGCCAATCTGGCGAGTTTTTATCATTTCATCCACATCACCACTGATGAGAGTGTCTGTGAGCAAAAACCAATCGAACTTGTGTCCATCGTGAAGAGAACAAATATTCTTCGATTCAAATCGGCTAAAAAGCCTTATCTCTCTATTTATCTGCTACGTCAACCCGTGAATTATGTGAATTAGAATATGCGAATAATTTCGTTTTGGATGAAGAACCCATGCGAGGTGGAAGTATTTCTCGATCGTCTAAACGATAGTGTAGGTATGTTTGGGATGTGGTTTGCACCTTCGGATGACTGGACTGGCTCGAATCCCGCCCTGTTTCTTGCAGGTGAAGATCTGACTGAAGTCGATAGATTTAATAGCTCTGACGGTTGCATCCAACATGGTGGTCGCATATCGGATGAAGTGTCTTCGTGCACAGATAGCGTGACTGACATCTATGAACTTGATGCATCTGTGGCGTCGGGGAGTCATCCTCTTACCGACCAGATGTCAAGTTTGCATGGCAGCTGTACGGTAAATTCCGTTGTGGAGCTCAGAAACATGAACTTCAGAGATGGGATATTTGCTCAAGTTACAAGCCCATTGGGTTGACTAGTTAGAGGAGGCATTGAAGTTAAATTGATTGATACGTTTGGGACATTTTTGCGCACGCCTACGGAACACCGCTGTCTTCCGAGGCAAGCGGTGGTAGGAAGTTGAATCGAAGTGATCAGTCTATGACATGGCAAAAGGTACGAAGGTTTTAACTGGCGAAGTGACTGGTGTTGGTTGGGGTCTTCGAGAGTCCCTCAAGCGATCGTTCTAGATAGTCTGGTGTTCTTACATTCGAAATCTTCCCTGCTCTGTCCAGTTTTTTAACTTATTATTTTACAGTCGGACTTTCACTATTCTAGTTCCTTTTTTCTTTTGAGTAGATGATGCCGTGTGGTAGCAGTCAAAAGCAGGGCACGTTGGTAGGCGGTTAATGATTCTGACAGTTGAACTTAACTGAACCACTGTTTAGTTCTACAGGATCAGTACACAGTCCTGGAGCACACATTAACGATACATGATGCCAATGACTGGTGGCAATGATAAACTAAATAAAGTAGAACGTAAAACATTTCCTGTCAGAATGCGTTAAATCTGCAACCACTAAATTTAGTAAAACAGTTGCAAACCACGGACACCAGGGATCTTCAAGGCTGACGTCAGCTCCAAGATAAAGGATGATAGATGATACGGCTATGTGGTTACCGCTAATAGGTGAAAGTGAGCAGGAGTTAATCAGATCACATTACTTGAAAAATGTATGAGGAGTGACCAAAATATCTGAGCATTCAAATAGGTTGATGGTTAGGTTATGATAGTTTGTCAGTTTGATGAATTCGGTAACTTCCGCTCACAGAGACGCGTAAACAACATTCAAGGGGAGACTGTGCTGCGGGTCATCATCATAATGAGATGGTCAGCAAAGAAAGAAAGAAACAGAGGTAGAAAATAATTGGGTTGATGAAGTAGTACATGCGGGAAACATTTTGTTAGCAGGAATTTCGAAAAGATTTTTCCATATCGCCTGCTGTATTTCCTCGCCGTCGAACCTCGGCATCCCTGTTCTGGTTAACATCTAGAATATAAATGCCCCATTTCAAATTTAGTATTCGACGGGACAGTATTGTCGCCTTGCGGTGAACAACTTGTACATTATGTCGCTGTCATGTGGAGATGATCCTGTTTCGTACAGCATTAATGAGCCGGTTAACAAAGTGTTACATTCAGTTATGTTTTTGTTTCATTCATAAGAGGGATGTGCACATGTGGAAGTGAACTACTAGCGTTTGCGGGAAAAATGTGAGAGGGCAAGGAATTGGGCTTGCGAAACTTCATAGCCTGGGTAACTCTCCTCCTAGTCATTTAGGTGGCAAGTTTCAAACTGCAAAAGCTTGCGATATAGTTTCCCATTGTAGTCAATCTCTCTGGATACACTGCATAAGCCATTGTGTTCTGGATCGAGTCCGGCCTCATAAGCTGCTTCAGAGCATCTGGGGAAAATTTACTGTAAAGTCGGTTTAGTCCTCCTGGACTAAACACTTCACTAAGTACCATCCCCCCAAGAGTGCATCTAGAAAGGGCAAATTAAGGACCACTGTAGTCGATTCTCTATTAGACATTGAGCCAAAGAAAAGGCCACCTTATCATGTCTTGGTCGTTACGGTTTTCGTCGGATTATTTGTTGCACACATTTCATTAAAAGTTCCAGTCTAATCCGTATTTGCTCTATTTGGTCTCAGTTCTTTTGTTTGATGAAGATGGGATCAGCGCGCTCCATAGTCCACCGGCGCGTCATTCATTTGAGTGCAGCTGGGCTTGTCGGACAATCGTTTCCCATACGTGATCTGTCCTTATTATCACATGATTCATACGGCCAGTGCACAGCGGTTCTTCACCTTTGGTGCCAACTCGTAGCCCCATCGTAAGTTTCCTTTCATGCTTTAGTCACAGTTTTTGGGTTCGTACCACTATGAAAAGTTAAAACTCTAATTGTGCAGACGTCGTGAGACTGCAAGCCCGATACATCATATCTACTAGATCAAATGATTTATCTGATAACAATTTGGAATATTTACGTGAGTGTATCGATCGTGTCCTATTGGCTCTTGCAACGACTGCGAATTGACTTCAGGAGAGCATATGCTGCGCCTTTATGATCGCTGACGTGTATTTTGAAGTGAAGATCAACTGAGGTCCGATGCAGAAAAACCATCCTCATAATCCAGGAAAGCTCAGTTTGAAGCCGAAGAACTTCTGGTGAAGTAATTTAATTTTTGAAAATACGAAAATTCACAATTCTAGCTGGTGAAATAATCAGAATCAATACAGGTTTGAATACATTATCCCAAAGTAACAAGCATAACGAGCACATAGTGCTTCATCCAGGGCGTGGATCACGAAGAAAAGGTCTCATAAGAAAAGACGAGTTATTTGTATGAATAACTAAATAAAGTCACAAGGAAACAATTCAGGCTTACATAGAGCGAGAATGGTTGAAAAGACTCTGCCCAGATAAGTTCTTTATCATATCCCCCTAGGCCGTCCGATTCGGACACCAATAAAAAACTGTGATTTTTGAAAATGTGATGCTGATAGGAAGTTATCGAAAAATTTGGTGTTTGTAAGATGTGTCCGGAAAAACTACGGACGAAATACCACAGCTATTTTCCAACCCATTGACTGGCAGTGTGCTGCGAATAGCTGAGGTTTTATTGGTGTCGGATAAGGAAGTAGGAGGTGTGGGTTGACATATCACCACAGATCTACGCAGCACATTATGAGTGGTCGTGTTTCTCTTCGATATGGTTTACACAGATAACTGGAGTGAACTTACATGGGAATCACATGATGCGGCTCAGTACAGTTTTTTTCCTTTTACTTCCTTTATTATTGAAATAACAATGCACATAACTTCTCAGGAAAGGGGCGGCGGCCAAAAGAGGGCCACCAAGTGGGGAAGTTGACCGGCGGCAGGAGGATTCAAACTCGCTACCTTCACGTCCAAACGCTGAGAACTTATCTACTTGGTCACCGCCGGCTTCTCCGTAGCCTGCGTAGACAAACACCCAGTAGGAATCATGGGGTCAGACGATCACGAAGTTTAAACATGCCTCATGTCGTTGAACCCGAATTTATTCTACCAGTCGGGATTTGCATACAAACGCATCATTTCTAGAAAAACCCGAACTTATCTTGCACTTGATATAGACATCTCACTGCTTTTCATTGCTTAGTATGTCTCGAAGTCAATTCAGTACTTTTGGTAGTTCGCATCCATGATTGTTGTCGGTGGGCTATTTGCGTATTTCGAAAGGGCATTTTTGCATTGTGCTGCATTGTACTACATAGGTGTCACAAGTCAGTCAAAAGCAGCACCAAAAAAGCAGTTACATCCATAACCTTGTAAAAAGCCGCCAAGTGAACGATTTGGGCTTTGGCTGAAACACGGTTCCGGTTTGTCAGGGTATGTGCTTAATGACGGACAATGTAGTTCTCAAAGATATCAATTCTGGAGAGTATGGAACGAAAAGCGGATCACTTGTAAGTGTGAAATCGGGATTTTGAGAAATCATCGTAATGAGGATGAGTAAGATCTGAAACTATCTTGTGAGTTAAATTTTCACACGTGGACAACTGTTGATCATACAGTTTCATAAACAATTCGTTCAGTGACATGAAAGGTGCACGGGTATTAATTGAAGGTCCCCAGCGGGGAATGTTTGAGTCTTTTTTTAATTAAATCTGCAAAAATAATAGGAAAACTAGGGATCAGAAAATCACGCTGGTTTTCAGAACGGTAAATGGCGGAGGCCTTCTGATCCGAAATGACAGTCCTCGCCGATTCTCCATAGAACTGGAAATGTGAGAAGGCCATTTTAGGTCTTTATCAATAATAAACCCCTAGATATTTCACAGAATCAACCCTGGTGATTGTTTCTGAACTGATGAACGATGATTCAGATGGCCAGGTTGACAGGGAGAGACGAAACAGGCACTCGAAAAATTTGTGTTAAGGTATAAACGAACTAGCGCAGAAAACTCTTAAATCGAAGGCAGGCCGTTAGGAAAAATTCAAAAGTTCTCGTTGCTATAAGCGGCTTGACAGAGGAAAACTTCACAACCATATTTAAAGAAATAATAGAAGGAGCTGGTTGATGAATCACTGATGTATGCAGAGGACAGATATGGGAAAGGAACAGCGCCTTATATCGCTCCTAAATTGTCAATCAAGGGTTTCGACTTTTTACCGCCCATTAATGTACGTTGGATTCTGTTGGTTAAGTAATCAAACAGTCACGAAGGAGCGATTAATACTGTCAGCACCCGCATCGTATTTCACAGATCTCCTTTCTTCCCCACAGTGGCCAAGTGCACTAAGACAAGGGGCTTGGCTTGCTTTCTTTGCAGATAATCCGTGCAAACCATCAACCCGTAGGTCACCTTCATAGGCGCAATTGGGCTACGTAGTGTTGCTCCATTTCCAATGGAATTAGACTTGAGAGGAGAATGTCGACACGTAACACCATCTGGAGTCATCGCCAGATTAGAGCATCAGTGTGGAATGTTACGCTGTCCTCAGAGAAATATTTGCGATTAATGCTCATTTAGTCTTAATCTGTCTTGATGATAGAATAAATCCCTTTCCTGATGACATCTTGCTTCCCTCAAGAATAAAATGACTTATACCGACCAGTTTTCAGCTTTAGAGCTCCATCCAACTTGAAAGCAGACGATGCAGAGTCTAAAAGCCAAGTTGCATAAAGCTTGCCAGTAGCGCTGTTTGAGCCGGATGCAGTTTGATAATTGGTCAATTGCAGCAATAAATTGTAATGGTGTCTGCTAACGTCGCATTTAGTGGACGCAATTGGTCTTAAGTTGAAGAAGCAAGGTAGAAACGGTCCACTGTTCAAAAACGAGTTGTTTTTTCTGATTTGTGTGCACAAATTAGACCAAGTTTAACCAAAGCGTGCAGGCAGCTGAACGTTGGTTTGGTGTCTTTGACATGCAACAAATGGGGAACGTTACTGCTCTGGTCGAGAGTTTGCAGATCCAAAACCTAGCCGAATTTTGCTAACATTTTTCCGCGGAAATAAGTACCTAGGGATATTTTGCTTGTGACTGTCAGTGACAGCAGTTGATTAACTTCCTAACATAAGCGTTACAATAAAGTGAACAGTAACAGGAACATTTTACTACAGTGTCTACATTGTTCACTTTTCGGCTTATTTTACTTTTGCCAAAGAGAATGTACGTGAATACATTGCAGTGCACTGTGACAGCCTCAGCCTTTAAATTAGGGCTATTTCAGTCACCACGAAAATTCAACTTTTGGGTGCATATCTTCGAGTCTCGTACAAATAACGACGTGCATCATAGATGCTGAAATGTGCTCCAAAAAGGCACACCCTTATAGGCAAGGATTAACAAACTGTCTTCCAAGGGTGTGTCAATCTTAATCCTACAACGAACTACCTTTAATTAGCTTGAACTACCTCACATAGCCTTGGTCTGAAACCCTTTATTCGTATTTCGAAGTAAAACGGATAAATGTTGCTGTACGGTTTACTGGAAAATTGTGTTCCTATCTTTCGAAGTTATAAGTTCGGTTTTAGCCTCGAAAATCCCTAACGGCGCACTGATTGCTACTTCGCAGCACTGACCCATTAGCAGCGAGTGTGAACGAGCAATAAGGGATGAAACACTTTTGTGTGACAAGTGAAGTGATCATGTAAAGAACGGGGAAAAGTCCAATGAATTATATGTTCCATGAATTGCGACTAGTTATTATTCGACGATTCATGATAGAGCACCGTCCCAGAAACAAACAGTAAAATTTGGATTTATGGTGCCGGAAATGATCTCTTCATCTATGCATTGGATATCTGGTCTCGTGAAACGTGAATGAGTTTGTCTCATCATTTCTTTCAGTTCGTTTGCCACCTCTTTTTTGAATGGACAGTGTTCAGCAGTACCTGTTGCTAATCGCCCATCGTCGGTTTTCACTAACCCTGAGAAGGACAGTCAAGTCATGCTGGAACAAAATCTTGTCTTACTAAGGAAACCCGTCATATCTGTGGAATTACCACTTTCCAGTCCGTGACACTGTCGTCTCATCGGTTTTCCGGGTCTCCATCTGATTGGTCTGATTTGATCGTTCGGTTTCAGCTGGACATGGCTGATCGGTTAGTATCAGTCCTCAGATGTTTAGCTCGGCCTGTATTTGTGCTTTCCCGTCGCGCAGATTCGCCTAACGATATCAGGTGAGGGTCGGCACCCAGTGTGTTAGTGTGACTTCTTTCTGATTGTGCCTTCGGAATGCGACGACGATTTAGTAAGACCAGACTGGATATACTTGTTCCCTAGCCTGAAAATTGCTGATCCCAGGCCCAGTGGAACAGCTCGATCCAATTCAGGTGCAGTTTAGGTAAACATAACGCCCTCACAACTAATCTCGTCCTGAAAGTGTAGGATGCATTCAAAGTCCACTTGTTTTGATATTTTCAATTATTTTCGAAATCATGTATCCACAAAATGGCTGACTGTCTAATAAATGGTCAGTAGCGCAATGGAACACGGCCGCTCATTTTTGCACCGCCGGGGGTTTGCACTAAACGTGAAGCATTTTTCAGAATCAGAGGCTTTTCTTCGTTTTATAATTTTGCCTTGCGGCTTTAGTCGGTCATCTCGACTCAGGTTCAGTCCAAACCCTCAAAATTAAGCGGGAAAGACCATATGGCCTCTGACCGATCAAAGCGATAGTTTTCTTCATTTGGTACAGTCAAACCGTTTATAGAGGCATACTCTAAATAGAGCTCATTGGCCGATTGCTCTCCGTCTATCGGGCGAATTGTTTCTTCTTTTGGTCTTCACTGCGAACGCCGCCCTTGCTCGCCTTTGAACGTCACGACAACTAGCCCTCTTTTCCTTTGTCTCACAGTTGGGGCGAGCGGGTGAATCCCCACCTTCCTCCAGGCTTGGAATAATTGGGGTCTTTAGACCGCGCGCCATTCACCTGAGAGCCGACGGGCTTGTTGGACGGTCCTATCTCCCTAATCTGTCTCATGACTGATTATACCGAAACGAAGCCTCTTTACACTTTTGAGACCACCTCGTTGCCTGTCGCAACAACCTACATACAGTCACAATTGGGGCGATATGTTGAACACAAAAGTTGGCATTGAGCCTCAGCTCAGTAACAAATATTGGCGGGTATTTTGGCCCAAAACTCTGATTGCGTCACTCACTGATGGAATTCACTTGCGACTACGGATGGATATGGAGTGCTTCCATCCTGCAAAATTGACTCGGTAGTTTTTCCGCTAAAGTGACGAGATTTCCGGGATTGAAAATTTTAAGTAATTTTGAGCAGTTTGGACGGCATCCAGGAAAATAGGGTCAGCCGGACCTTATAATTAGAGGATTTTGCCTGTATGTACACTGAATTCTCATTTTGATGGCTTTTTCTGTCATCATATCGCTTTCATCCATCCCAAAGATACGTTTTCAAGTACACTTTTGAGGATCGCGCCTGAAATGATAGAAATGCTGATCCATCATTTCAACGACTACTTTTCATTATTCTTACCATCTGTCGACCCTAAAAACCACTTCAGAATGATCTTCTGGTGAAGTTCATTCAGCAAAAAACAATAATATGTTTCCCCGATCGAAATCCATGTCTGTTGAATCGACGAATAAGTATGACTGAAAGCTGCGTAGCTAGATAAATTATGGGCCACGTGTGCCAAAAAGGAATGATTTGATCTGTGAGATCCTAACAAGTTTGTCGGATCCTTAGCTTGGCTTTTGATTGGCCTCTTTTACACTTTCTTTAATAATAGAATGACAATGTACACCACTACTAGGAACAGAGTTTCATCGGACTGGGGTCTGATACGTGGGGAAATTAACCGCGAGTAGGAGCATTCGAATCTACGAGCCTCAGGTTGAAGTGTCAGGGAGCTGAACGCAGGGCTACCGAACTGCGGGCGTCTCTGTCACTCACCACTAACTTTGGACCGACTTGAAATTCACAGAAATCTCATGCTGATGAAAAGTAAAGCTGGATTTAATTCAACTGAAATTTTCTCAAGTGATGGACCCCAGTCTATTTGGGAGGAGACGTTTTTGCCAAACGTTGTATTTATCACTCACATGGTTTGTATTATCTTAAAATTCCGACGGTTTAAAAACAATTTTAGGGAACAATTGATATTAGGAATCAGATTTAACCAGTGGAGACTGCTCATATGTATATGTCTGCAAATATCAAATTAAGTCAAGTGAGAAGTGCAAAGAAGATAGATGTTCCATAAAGAGGAAATTACGAGTTATTATTTTCAACCCCTTATGAGAAACACTTTGAAAGTTATATGTCATTCCGGTGTCAGCGTCAGCACATTGGCATAAAGACCGAAGTCTGCAAACCAAAGAATCAATGCCAGATCCACGGGAAACATGGGGTCCGTGTCAATGGTCAAGGCGGACAAAGGACCTAACCTAACTTTGGTTAATGCCGACTTCGTTAGATCTTTACAGCAAAAAAAGGAATCAAGAGATGAAACCAGTTCAAATGCATGTTTCGTTGCTAGCAGACATTTAGCGATTGACACCGCAGAAGCGCGTTCAGGGCGACTGCCTTCTGTGTTTTATGTCACCGAAGTGTTAATGCCTTGTGGTGATTTTCTTTTTTTTACATAGCTCGAGCGGATGAAAGATGGTCACTACTGCAGACTAATTAAAGTAAGTGGAGACAGGACTGCAAGATAGGAACATAATCCCCTTTTGGATCCATGGCCAGTGCAGTTTTTAGACCGATATAACAAGGATCGAGAAATCAACATGGCAAAGTCCCGAAGTGGGTTTAGTGTGACTTCCATTACTACCGGTGGAATCTTACTTGACGGCTGCAGTCTCGTTTTTGATAATAACATCCAGGAAAATGGACAGGACACTACGTAACTATCGTGAATAGCAGTCGCAGTTGACTGCACATTTGTTCCAACGATCTGTGAGGCTGAATGGTTAGTCAGCCGAGCCACTGTCTCCCAGGGACAACTTGGAACCATTGGTCTATAGATGAAGGCTGTCAGAAAGTCAAAACCTGAAAGCTGACGAACAACGAATATGGAAGAGATCGTACTGTGAGTGTAGGATAGTTTATTTGGCATTGTGTGAGTCCGATACAGCTGCATCACTGGTTATAAGTGGTTGCGCAACGCTGAACCATACCAGACAGATTGCGGTCAGTACACACGCGTGTTTGTAATCCGATCCTGCCGGACGTCGAGCAAGTGCAAAAAAGCAAGACCAGATTGAGACAGCGTTATCCCATTGGCTTCCAGCATCCAGCCGACGGGAACGCAAGAGTGTGGTTGTGCACAGTGTGAAGGCCAATATCGTGAGTTGGGCCAACCATTCAGGATGAGCGGCCGGATTAGACTAAATCGGGAGAAATGGACTGAATGGGATGGACCAATGAAGGCGCGACCCGGACAGATAGACGGAATGTTGGCAGTCGAACAGGGGCAAATATCGGAACCAAGTAAACCATAGATATATGGTGATATCACTCAAGTGAAACTTGTGCCGGTTGACGTTGGTTGTTTGGGCTGTGGGGACGGACGATACTGATATAGAGCTGAGATTGGCTGACTGGAGGGCAAACTTCGGAACAGCGATTAGACGTTTCTCAACTGGCATACACTGATGTTGGTTGATTACACGTTGTAACAAAAGAGCGAATAACTCCTGGTTAGTCCCAGAATCAAGAGCGCAAACCTACAAGATAGTGGAAATGCGGGGCTTGACAGTTTGTGGAATTCGGTCCATAAACTAACTAAACCTGGTTATTAGTTTCCGACTTATCCAAGATGAGGAGCATCGAGCACAATCGCCCACAAGAATCATGCGATAATAACGTATGCATCAGCCAATAATTCATAGCACAATGTGCGAAGAAACGCAAGGGTCATGAGTGTAAGGCTGACTGGATGGCTTGAGGTTTGTGTGTAAAAGGTGGAGTCCGAGGAGCAGTCAGTCAAACTTAGAAAGAAGCAAGAGAAGTACTGTCTAAACTCTTGTTGGGAGAAACCCCAACGTTTGCAGTTTGTGTGGTAAAAAAGAAACAAGTAAACTTCCTTACACTAACACAACCAAACGTATCCCAGGTTCGGATCGACGGAAAATCGAAACAGTTATTGTTCGCATATATATGCAAGATGGGTTGTACAGATGGAGCAAATTCCCCTAGGTTGTGAAATCTAAATCTGACTTATCCCACCGAATTATGAACACCATGTCTGTGGGACTGTCTTTCGCAGAAGCTGTTATAACAGGCATTCATGACATTTTCCAACATCTGGAAAAGCTATTAAAATACAAACAACAACTTAGGTGTAACATTTCTTTAGAACAAATTATTTCATCTCTCGCCTTTTTAATAATTTTGGTACCATTGTTGATTGCACCGGTAAGCATCCGAACCCAGAAGAAATGAGATCTATTTCAGATAGGCTGGAACCCACTGGCGTACATACGTAACAGTCATCTTAGGCATGGCCATTTGTAAGATGAGGCTATGATCTGGTGCCAAAAGTGCAGTGTCGTTTTGTTTTGGTACAAATAAGTTACGCGTTGGTGAAACTGGAACATGTCCAGGAGACAGGACTAATCAACAAGCTCGTTTGTAACGACTAGGATCCTCATAGACTTCAAGCCAGAAGACAAATAGGGAATCAGTCAAGGGCCCCAGTTCGCGAACGGACTGAAAATAGTCAGGCTTAGAAACGCGCGGGGGCATCGTTGGGGTGACGACTAAATAAGAGACAACAAGCCCGTTAGACGGGAGAAACTGGCCAACGAAATTTTAACACGAAACCCACGGCAAGCTCGTAGACTGGCTAGAGGTCATTTGGTTGTTCTCGCTTGATTAAGCGGAGCGGGAGAGAAATAAAATCAAGGTGGCCGACTAAACCCACTAAAGTTAGCGCCAACGGCATCCAGACTATAAAGCAGTCGGTCGTTACAATCAGTTTGAACTTGATATGCATAGGTTTCTAACTACTTTCTTCAAATTGATCTTCACTCAAATTCAGTGACAATGAAAACATGGGCATTAACATGCTTTCGCGTCAGTCATGAGATTTCACCACCCCCTTTGGAGAAAACATTGGAATTCATCATTTTACAATACTGTGGCAGCGGATGCTTGTGATTACAGTGTGGGAATGGTTGTCCTGCTCCGGTTAGAAGATAACTCCAGGAGAGTCGTGACACGCGTTTTCAGGTCATTATCTCCTTCCGAAAGTAACAACAGAAGAGGATGGAGACGTCCTTGGGAAACAAGAATTACCGAAACTCTCAGAAGAGGGAATTTACATTTCTCATCCATTTCGATACCATTTCCCTTATTATTTCGTGATTATGGTAAAATTATTCAGAATTGTCATTCAGCTCATTTACTGAGATCTCGTTTGCACAGGCCTAAAACGTGATTCATCCGACTTGGGCACATTTGTACTGACGTACTGTAATTTGCAACACATATTTGTGTATTGCTGTACAATCTACGAGCAAATGTACTTTTGCGAAGTCTCGTGAAACGGTCTCTAATACTTTTGGTATAATTTCAAAATAAAGCGAGAAATGATTTAGATATTTTTAACAACATAAAGGTGTACCTCTTCGCATTGTTGACTGCTTACAAAAGTTAAGATTTATTTGTTCTCGGAGAGAGCAAGCGCATGCTCTGTCTCGCCAAATGCGAGTATAATGAAAATGGACAACGAATAGCTTATATGTTCTGTCGACATGGAAAAAGAGTTGGGCAATGCTCCTAAGTCGAATCTCAAGGCTGGAAGTAACAATGACAACAGCAACCGATACGATCACCAAATCCAGTGGTGCTGACATCATCACTGAAATCGAGAGCCTAATAATGGAAGGATATGGAAAGGAAATCCCAGCACCATGGCTTTTAGGATACGATCATTTTCGATTATGTAAATCCATTTTATGTAACCGGTAGAGTACCATATTGGGTCGGCTGTGCAAATGTTGGTGTTAGCTTATACCCTTACTAGGCTTTGAGTCACGTCGGTTTCTCCGTTTCTGTACTTTTCAGAAACCTTAGTAGATCGCTATTTCAGTGCATGCCACATTTTGGTGACCATGTCCATGAGATCGCGAGCCAACGTCGGCCAAAGCCCGGCAAGTATATCATCTGGCATCACCACTTACACACTGTAACACGCCGATCACGGAACAGTGCTCATGGATGGAATTCACATGCGCCACAATCTGAAATGGAGCACAAAAGAGAACAACGTGAGCCGAAGCCGATTAAGCGTATCATCCAGCGTCAACACTTGCACAACAAATCCCAATACTGCAGCTCACAACTTGCTCGTTACACGTAATATGGTTGCCTGCATGCTACAACTGTCTTTTGTGGCGAGAGATTACCGAAATCACCTGTCTGATGTACTGCAAAGTTTCAACGGACATCCAGAGTTAAAAGAAAGTGGCAGACCTTGATAAGTAGCTACATTTATTGGCCAGTAATGGATCCAATTCCAACAATTAGTCATAGCGTGCAGTCAGTGTGCAGAATTATTAAAATCACCACTACAATTTGTGCCGCAAACATGGTTTTTCCCACCAGAACGGTAAAGCTACTTTCTCACTGACTTCGTCGAGCCGATCTATGTGGCCCATCGTCTATTTCTGTTGGACTCTACATCGAAGTAACCCAGTTTACGACTTGCTGTCTCAGAAGTACATCCTGCAGATTTGGATTTCACGGACATACTTGTTTCCGATAATGATGCGCGATATATAGCTACCTAGTTTTCAAGGTATTACTTGATGCATAGCATCAGAAACACGCGAACACCACTATACCATCCACAATCGAATGGTCAGTTAAAAGTATTTTTAGTATAATAAAAAGCAAAAAATGCTCGAACGAAGGACAGCTGGACACGAATAATCTGGTTTTACTTAACTATAGAACTACTCCAAATCAAAATGCTTCTGGGGATATGTCGCCTAGGAGATCCTGAATTGAGGTGAAAATAGGGATCATATACTTCCTGGTCCCTCCGAAACTGCTATCAGGATTAACGTTTGACAAAACAGGAAAACTAATCACGAGAACCCAAACTAGGGTTTCGTGTTGATGATGATGCCTACCGAAACTTCAGGAAAGGTACAAAGAAGGTGAGGGCGAGCTGTTTGCATGATTCTAGTCGGAACAGTGCAGTGGATCTGACAGATCAACCAGATCTGAAGGAGTTGGAGTCCAAATAAATTGCCTAACTTGGTGCCGATGCTCGCGCGCGCCCTTCGACTGGGTGCGCTACAATTCTGTTTCATTCTATTTCGTTATTTTGTTGTCGGATATTTTGTTCGATTATGTTCCCTGTTCAACGCTACAATCGCTCGGAATTACTCTTGTTCAAAAACCATGTCGTTTCTCAACATATATTGGGATCCCGTGTTTCTGCACCTCAACGAGCTTCTAATCGATCTGGAAGAGACACTCGTGCTGGCTGGCAGGCAGCCCTTAAATGCACCCTTCCAGCCAAGATGTCCATTCCGGCTTTGTTGAGTACCAACATCCATTCTCTGTTTACGAAAATGTCGGACCTGTCCCTCACACTTCAATCACCAACCCATGTTCAAACGTGTGTCATATGCATACAAGAATCGTGGCTGAACCCGGATATTGTTGATTCACTCGTGTCGATAGACGGCTTCAGACTCCATCGGCAGGACATAGTTTCGAACAAGAAGAAGATTGGAGACGGTGTTACAGCATACATAAACTCCTGGTCTGGCAAGTCCGAAGTTATATATACGTACTCGCTAAACGGAATTGACCGTCTCGTGACACAGTGTCATCCCAGGTTTTTTCGTCATAACGGCACTATCATAACCAACTTATACATTGCCCCCTTTAGCTCGCAACAAAATATCGCATCTTTTTCGACTCTTTTCTAGTTTATATTGTTCTTCTTCTTGAGGATAACCAGCATACTATTGTAGGCGATTTTGATCACGCATCTACCTCACCACTGACTGTGTGTGGTTTGACTGACCTCTGCGTTTCTCCCACCAGAGGCGACTCAATTTTAGATACATTTATTACCAACCACCCCGGATTATTTTCCCTGAAACTGCGTTCTCCTATTTCAAGTAGCAATCACTGTTTGCTTCTGTTAAAGCCCAAGATATACTCTAGGTCAGCTTTTCATTCTTTCAGGCAAATAAATCAAATCCGAGTTTGCCTCCGTAACTTTTCACACAACAACCTTATTCTTCTTCAGAAATCCCTCTTGTTCGCATCTACCTGTTTCTCTTTTGA
>LUCM01005047.1:0-28823 GCA_008360955.1 Fasciolopsis buskii | reverse complement strand
AGCTGCCTAACTGCAAGGAAATGAATAAGATGCGTCGGCAGTTGCAGCGTCAGTTGACCATAAGCCTTAGGAATGACCGCGAAAGCTGGTGGGTTAAGTTAGCTGAAGAGATGGAAGTGGCGTCCGCTTCAGGTAACAGTCAAAGACTGTTTAAGCCTATACGTGACAGCGGTGGGCGGCGAACTTCGGTTAGTGAAGTCGTGTGCGATAAGAATGGAGAGCTCATCCATGGTAGACACGAAAGACTGGACCGTTGGGCAGAGCATTTCAAGGACCAGTTTAGCTGGCCATACGCTATCGTATCTAGTCCGACGTCTGGAGCTGTGAATCCTTGGGAGATTTCACTTGATCCCCCAACGGAAGTGGGAGTGCAGTCGAGTATTCGGCTTCTGAAGAGGGGAAAAGCTGCCGTTTCCGACGACCTTCCCCCAGTTCTTTTCAAATTGGGTGGAGAAGATTTGGTGAAGTGAAGTACCTCCTTGCTTCGTGATATTTGGAACGAGGAGCGTATCCCGCTATCGTGGGGTGAGTCACTGATTATACCCATCTTCAAGAAAGGCGCACGGAGTGAATGCGGCAATCATCGTGGGATCAGTTTGATTCCGATAGTAACTAAGGTGTTAGCTTCGATAATGCTGCGCCGTTTGACACCTATTCGCAAGAGTAATATTCGCGAACAACAGGCCGGATTTCGACCCGGTTGAGGTTGCATCGACCAGATATTCACTCAACGGCAGTTACTGAAAACGAGCCACACATGGCCGCCCCATGATCGTAGTCTTTTCCAACTTGAAGGGTGCGTTCGAGTTAGTGGATCAGACAGCTCTATTCAGTGCTCTCCACCGGAAGGGTATCCCAAAGAAGTTCGTAAACCTGCTGTGAGCACTGTACCCGCATACCCACGGTCACGTGAGAGTATACGGTGAACTATCAAGGTCATTCGAAACGTGTTTTCGACAAGACTGTCCCATCTCTCCATTCTTGTTCAACTTCGTCATGGACGAGGTGGTGGAAGATGCTTTTAGGAGGTCTCCAGGTTGTAGCGATCAAACTGGGAAATGAAGGGAAGCTGTGTGAGCTAGATTACGCAGGTGATGTCGTGTGCCTGTTCGAGTCTGCGGACCATGCACAACGGGCACTAGATAGACTGTCGAGATCGGTTGATCGGTTCGGCATGTGATTTACACCTTCAAAGGGCAAAGTACTGTTACAGGACTGGACGACAGTAGGGTCGAACTTGATACTGGATGGAGAGGAACTAACGATTGCAGACCGTTTCAACTACCTTGGTAGCTGCGCGTCCAACGATGGTAGCTCGGGATTGGAGGTTAGTATGCTTATATCCAAGGCTCGCGCAGCTTATGCTGGACTGAAGCACTTGTGGCGTCGGCCTGATATTTCACTGAAGTTGAAAGGTCGTGTATAGTGTGCCGCAGTGCGCTCAGTTCTTTTCTGTTGTACGGTTGCGAGACATGAAGTATGCGTGTCGAGGATGTTCGTCGCTTGGAGGTTTTCGACCATCGATGTCTACGTATTATGGCTAGGATTGAATGGAGTGACCGGGTGAGCAATGTGGAAGTCAGGAATCTAATACTAGGTGCCAGCTCTTAGAATACCTTGTTTCAGCGTATGAAACTTAGTAGACTGCGCTAGTTGCATCACGTGTTGCGTATGACGAACACTCGTCTTCCATACCGCGCCCTATTTTGTGTTCCTCCCAAGGAATGGGAGAAGCCATGTGGAGGTCAGCAGATGACGTGGCAACGTGGAATGAGAAAATGTACAGAAAACCTAGGTGAAGTAGGTGTGTCACGTCTTCGTGGTTGGGGTCCGAAAGACTCGTCGACTTGCTGGCTGGAGACACTGAAGGATATGGGAGTGAACCGTAAACGGTGGCGATCATGTTGTCATTTTCTGTTGAATCGGAATGATTGAGCGAGTGCCCTTGTGCAGTTAGACTGTGTTCCTTGTGTTGGCTACAGTGGCGTCTAATCTTTTTCCACCTGTGTAGGTCCACTCCGGTATCCACTCTTCTTATATAAACTTGTAACTCTGGGGAAAAGGCATCGGTCATGTAGGCTTGTTTATTTTGCTGTTTAACGTTGAGCGATGATGTGATTGGCTGTTTCACCTATCGACCAAGGCCACCGCACTTAGTTATATAAACGACAGAGCTCACTTGACTTCTGATTGGTTTTGTTGGGTCACCAGTAATCGGATGGCCGTGTTCCGTTCCTCTTCTATTTCGCTAAGGGGTTGGGCTACCCGTTCGAACTTCGTCTTCTGTTTCTGTGACTGCCCACCCACGAAATCATCTGGTCCGTTCCGTTTTGTTTTGCGACTAGGGGCTTGAAGGCTCAAGCTCTAATTAACGTCTCCAACCTCAGTGTGTGTTAGTGTCCAGCTAGACTGCAGGCTTTGTTTTTGTGCTATTGTTTGCTGTCTCATCCTTCAGCGTTGCGTATTGGTCAGTCTATTTAGGTAACAGCAGAGCATTTGTCAGATCGTTTACGAAAAGTGTAAATTGGAGGTTCATGTTCCGTGAGGACACTTAACTATCTGTCCTTCGAGGACCAAATCAAACGGACAATGTACTTAGCAACAGGTTACGCCTGTGGTCCATGTCTGCTATCCAAATTCACTGGATTTCTCAGGAGTCGGTGAGTCTGATGAAGCAGAAATACCACCTCATAAACTAAGGGATCGAGTAAGACGACAATTACGACTGATTACTGATGGGTTTAAGTATTAGAAGAAATGAAAGTAGCTGCACTATCACCATTCAGCGTTAAGCAGCAGGGCAAACGCAACTGACGGGCTTGTGCATAGACTGACGGACTTGATGTGTTACGGCTAACAAGACGATCGGGGGACTGGAAATCTGCGGAAATAAGTTGAGGAACTCAGGATAACCAGTCGGTTTTTGAAAATGAAGTGGCCGGAATCGACCGAAACAATATTCACGAAAAATTATTAACACGACCAACAAAACGTTGAATAAAGGGCGCAGTGAATTCACTAACAAGTTTGTAGTAGAGAATACCCAGCAGAAGCATAACACCTGGAACTATTTCTTAGGTGGATATTGGCGTATCGTTTGGAGCGCACAAGCTAAAAAAGCTAGCACCTATTAAAAGAATGACCTTTGGGAATACGAAGTTGGTGTCGGCGAAGTGGAATAGGCAAATTTTGCACAGTTTTAATTTCTGTATACCAAATCTTTCCATATCTGAGGTTTTTAGTCGGCGCGAATATCGCAGCCAACTAAAAAACACCTTAGTTTTTTTTAAATCGTCTGAATACGGCGTAGTACTTTCAAGTTGCTTGTCTTTTTCTGTTCCAGCTCCACCGGTGATTCGTGGTCGGGGACGAGGTGGACTGCGCGGTCGCGGCCGAGGGGGTCCGCGCGGTCGTGGACGTGGACCCCCCATGCGATCATAAACAATACAATGACCTTCGCTGTACACGTGCATTTAAGCATCACTGTTTATGTTATCTGCCCCGTACTGCGACTCTGGTTTTTACTGGTCACCGTGTTTTGCAAACCCGTTTTTTGTCATGAAGAATAAACCATTTTGTATATATACGTATGCATGTATTTGCAGTTGACCTTGTGGTTTATCGCACTTGGTTTTTGACGGTTTGTATAAACTAAATAGCAGCTCTTGGTTATCAGTTGACTGGGGGTGAATTGCGCAAGATTATGTACATTTCGGTCTGTTGTGAAGAAGACCGAGTCGCGAGAGACGAAAAGAAAGTTGAAGAACAAACAGGGAAGTATAGAGGTCGGGGTTCTGACAAATCGACATTGAAATCTGGAATAGAAGTAGATCAACGTCATTCATATGTACAGTTGCCATTTTGCCGCAACTACTGTAAGCACATGCAGATTGGATATAATGGTTCTTCTGTTTCGGGCTGTAAATATCTTAAAGGTGAATTGGCAGCCCGACGCAGCACGAATCCCGCCAATGGCTGTAAGACAAAACGATTAACATTTGAAAAGCTTGCGTCTATTGTAGATCAGCATACACAAAGTTGTTGAGCTATCGCGCGAGTCTGTTCTTATCGTGACTCGTCAAGCGAACTTAGGTTTAGTATGTTGGCGATTGGGATATAGGTTTCGACTAAATGTAACTCAAAAGGACGCTTTTCAGCAATGAAACCAAACTGAGCTAGTTGACAAACCAACAAATGGATGCGCACCAGTTTATTCTTTATTCAATTGGTTCTCTTTTAGAGCAGTAAACGGTTGAAGAAAGAAGAGCGCTATATCAGACGGCTCAAATGTGATAGAACAAGCGCAATCGAATGGGCTGTTCTGCGATTCCCGATAGAAACAGACCGCAGTGAAGATGGGACGCACCACGAAAGTTGTTTATTGGTTGCTCCCACACTCTAGAGTAGGGCGACTTCAAGCACTTCCCTTGTTCAGTTGTTCGAAGGTAGATCTGAATCCTGAAAAGTAATTTGCAAGTTTAGTTCCTAAGTCGGTTTTCTACTTGTGATTGGTGACTACCAAGTTGCGGTTTATATGCGACACTTGTTAAAGGTGAATCACTGGAACCCATAACTTGTCCTCGAAACAGTCTTAAATTCAGGCGTACTCACCGGATGACAGTGAATGTGATGTGTGGTCGGATGTTATTTCTGCACGATTGGTTTTGCTAACCGGAATCGCGTTCACGCAGCAACAAAGTGGGACACTATATTTTGAACTAGGCTGATCCCATTCGTTGCTGGATTCAGGTCCACCTAGCTTTGCTTTCCTCAGTGATGAGATCACCCAACTTCCGTTTCATTAGTTTCGATAGAAGACTGTCTTGACCAGTCCGTGTGGTGCATGTTCCACCGCTTCCCAGGGACCCACGTCTGTTCGGGATCAAGTCAAAACTGGCAACATCAGCAGATAGCAGCGATGACCGGCGACGCTTGGAACAGGCGGAGTTAGATGTTCGGCGCCATTTGGGTTTCGTATGATACGAACCGACACTGGTTGTGGGGAAGTCCCGAACGCCTCGAATCAGTAGTTCAGAGCTCTGAGGACCGAATGGGGATCTTGTGCCGAGTCCATTGGAACCGAGTGTTGACGTTGAGGGTTCAACATGAACACCGCAACTCTGCACAGTAAACGGTGATTCTGTAGTCTCATCGATTTCCTCGCCTATATCGTCTTCAAATTCCTCATCATCACCATAGGCGTCGATGTAAAAGTCCGGGTCCTGTAAATGAGACATTCATTGCAGCAAGCTGAGTAACTTGTCATCATAGTAGGTTTTAAAAGTGAAACCACGGGAACCAGAGTTTACATTGAAGGGGTTTGGAGTTCTGCACGGACAAATGAAATTAGTTCAGTTGGCCCCTACTTCAGAATCCCAATATGCAAAACATCCATCAAGACAGATAGCTAATCAGAATCAAAACATCTTTAGCACTGAACTGAGCAACCAGTGGTCGTGAACTACTGTCCGAGTATTTCGTTGCTTTTGTGCATGTGATATAAACTTAAATGGCTCATTAAAAAGTGGAGTGGCTAGCCCTGGGATTCTCAATCAACTCACTCAGTTGGGCTCATCCGGATCGGGCACAGTGCCACAATGCTCTTTACGCATTGACAAGCGTTGGCCAGGTGGATTTAGCGTTTGCGACGACAGGTCGGAGATCCGGACAGTGGTGGGCGGAAATCCGCTGCCACCTGGCTGGTTACTACACTTGACCTATAAAGGTTGCATGTGTGATATTCCAATTTTCAGATTCCAGGTTTCTCATCCCCTCTAGTGAAGTTGGCTACAGGGCCTCTCATCACATTCATAGTCTGGGTGTATTATGAGAACGATAAGATATCCACAGGAAATGTTTTAGCACATCAGAGCTTCAATTGCACTTAAGTCCGAAAGCAGCGAATTCTTAATCCGAGTTTTAGTAAAAAGTTAGACCCCATGTGTTGTTTCTCACTCTGAAATCCTGGCAGCACGACATACTAGAGTCCTACTCCTCATCAAACAACGGGCAGTGCACTCGTTACGGTTGCGCTTAGGATAGCAAACGCACTGACTGCGGCCAGTTTGAATCCCGCCGGCCACTCGGAAGATTTGCTTGGAGGGTCATCCAGCATTCATTTGCAAGTGTAGAAGCTTACCTGGCCACTATGCCTCGTTCCACGCAGCTCCCATTTTCTGCTAATTGTCATCGGATATAGTACTGATAATGCCACGTTCTGTGTCGCCATTGGTACGTCAGTGCACTATAAGTCGTCGATTAATTGGAAGCGCAGTTATATTTCCCGGATGAACTTTTTCAAGGAAAGGTGTCTACCCTCACTCCCAGCCGTGAGATTCGAGTCAATGAGTTTCCTCGAGATCAGAAGGATCAGTTAAATCCGACCCATCTGAAGCGTGAAAAGCTCGGGAAATTGATAGTGTTGGAAAAATTCTTCCTATCTCTGATCACAAGGGAGCCTAAGCGGTCAATGGCAGCATCAGGTTTTGGTATAAACTTGCACGATACGCATGGACATTCGAAACTTAGCCGAGAGAAGCCAACCTGACTAATATTAAACTGCCCGAGACTCACCTCATCAAAATCTCCGCCCGTAGACGGTTCTTTGGCTCGTTTGGCATCACTACAGAAGTCCAAACTCATTGGAGCTCTTTTAATCCCTATCGATATTCCACCGCCAACAGATATGACAGATGGAGATTCATCTACTTGCGCTGACTCCTGATAATTCCCACGTGCTTTATTCACCTCTCCAAGATCAGACGGGACATGATCGGATCGATTAGGAAAGTAACCGACATTGGGCGAATGCACCACACTCATACTACGTTCACTGTCAGCGGACCTGGGACTGACGGTCAGGGATGTGGACATTGATTGGGCCACTTCAGATGTAATGCCCAAACTCCCCAGACTGCAACGCTGTTTGAGTTCGCGAAGCAGAGCGCAGAATTCGTTACGCAGATCAGACAATTCGTGATCGGTTAAGCGTCTTCTTGAAGAGTGTGTCGGCGTGCTCGAAGCGGCGTCATTCAGTTGCTGCTGTACACATTGTAGTCGATCTCGCAACTGTGGTCAGAAATAGAGTAAAATAGGCATATTTCCAGGAGAAAAAGTGTACTAAACTCGAATCAGAAGATTACCGGATTTTACTTTCGACAGATGGTTTCGGAATCAGCAGAATTATTCTGATTAATGTTTTAGTTTCCACAATATAATACAATAGAATGACCAAGCGGAGAATCACTACAATCGAGTAGACACCTAACGTGAGCTTTGTATAACGGATGACAGGCTCACTAAGTGGGAGAAGCTAATAGAGACAATTGTTCACACTTCTGATCATGCAAATTGTTTACTAATAATGGGGAAGGGTGGAAATGTTACAACTCAATAAAACCCGAATAGGGTTGGTATGAAAAGATTTAATAAATGTTGATTTCATCCTCTCAATAGGGTTAGACAAAACTTTAAACCGGTGTTAGTTAAGTAGCATGATATTTTTAAGTGGCACAACAGTTCAGTTCACTTTGGACTACCACTAACTTTGCACGAACGAGCTCCGATTGTGGTTATTACATCGTAACATAATGTGCTCAATCAAAGAATAATGAAAGATCGACTGCAAAATATCAAATTGAGGAACTAAACAGAAGAAAGATCTCGAACGGAAAAAACGTCACTGCGGCGCAGAGCCAGAGTCCACTGGTCAGAGCTTCCATACATTTTACCCATGTCATCGATTGGCCACCCCGAACCCTCCACTAACTATTATCTGCCGGTACAACGACGCAGGCATTCTGTGGGCCTGCGCGAAACATGTGCCGACCACCTTCACCTATTCTGCTTCTGTGCCTAGTCTAAAGCTTGCGTCCTAGGATCGAGTATCTAACATCCAAACTTTGAGGTGCTCACTCAGATTACAAATACTAAAAAGACAACCGCGTTCACACGACAAAAGACTTCACAAATGTCCTCTCAATTTTTCGGATCCCCAGAGCAATACCGACCACTGATGCCGGAAATATTCGACCCTTGGTCGATAAAAGGATGTCACGCAGACGTCATATATGGCTGGAATCCGATGTTTACACTCCACTACCGTTCTTGAAGGATAGCGTCAGTTCCGGTCCAGCCACCTTATACCCTTCATGAAATCCATCTCACAAATTGACTTCATTTCGGATGAAGGACTGGTATCCACCTGGTACATCTGCAGGCATAAATGGGAAATCCGTTGTGGCAGTGGGCCAATTAAACTGTTCCTTTAAGTGTTTTGCTCAACGCTCTTCAGAGTGGATCAGTGTCATTCCGATTGCTTGATCACCTCAGTTATTTTTGCCTTCCATGGACCAGTAATCCTAGTCAGCTGGTAAAGGTTGAGACTATTTCCGGTAGCTGCAGCCTTTTCCATTTTCCTACATTTTCCTATCCACCACTACTTGCAGTCATTTCCTAAACTTCTGGCCAATTGACGTCTCAGCGATCTACGCACCCCATTGTATGTTGCCTCGGAACGACGGATCTACGAGCACCTAACTGTGCAACTAGAATCGACGACAACCATCGTTTCTGAGGTTTATGTGGCAAGGAGTCTTGCGGGGCAGCTGCCTTTGAGTGCAGAGCTTCTTTGATCGGCTCTCGGTGATCAATCTGATCTTGGGCGTTTTGAGACGACAACCGCATTGAGAACTTCGATTAGAATCGTAGTCAGTGATTATCGTTTGGAGTCAGTTGTGCCGCACAGGTGGCTTCTGAGCTGGTGTGACCAAGGGCTAGGCGCAAACAAAGGCGAGCTAGAACCAAAGCACGGTCCGAGTCCACGGGTGTGGACCAGAAGGACCGATATTCCTCGATCGGTCTATGCCACCGGTGACCAATGGCAATATTATCGATCTTAGTCCAACGGCTCTGAAAGCGAAGGGGTGCCAGGTGAGCCCATGTCGCTTTTTATGACGAAAATTGGTGTTCGCCGGAAACAAGCCTGTGGTCGAAACAAACCTGGGTGGAGCAATCACCGTTGTCGACGCGATCGGCTAAGTACCCAAAAACCACCAGCAACGACCAAAAAATCCGTTGAACGCATACTGCGGAGTAATCCACAAAACTGCCGGTAGAGCACGTCTTTCGCATCGGGTGAGCTGCAATCAAAAACCACGAACAAACAACGAGGCTTCAATCGACCGCTATTGAGCTGCCCAAACAAACTACACAGAAACAGATGTTGACTGGAATCCAGTCTAACAATACACGCTCAGTCCGCATGCTAAGAGCAATTCCAACATTAAATTGAAGACGAACGCTCGAAACCAGGTTACTGGATACGCGAAAAGTGAAGCGACAGAACGAGGTTGCACTTGGGCAACCATGGGCGGTCAAGCGAATGCGCATTTCGGAAATACGGTACACGTCCATTTTTGAAGTTTCAAGAGTTCTAGCCAGGAAAGGTTGTTGGCCTCCTTGGGTGAGTGCGCGACTGTCACAACGACAATACACCTTGAAGTTGGTGTGACGGCTGGCATGCATCCATGATCCAAGCAGCTACACAGGGTAGATGAACCCAAGATAAAGATTCAATGATACACGGAAGGTCAATGGGTGGAGGACTAACGAAGAAGTCTCCTAATCCTGCCGACCGAGGGTTGATTTGAGTTGGCAGCTCAGTCGGAAAAACGATTGGAAGAATTACCGATCCAAGTAAATTGGCCTTCACTCAGCCATGCCCCGCTGCCTTGCGGTCAGGTTCTTGTCAGAACCAAAAGCTTTGGTTGGGAACCCTATTTGTTCTTCTGGTTAGCGGCTGGACGCCCTAGAAGTACCCGTCCACCGTTCTCCATAACGTATACGTCTACAAATGATTCCATACTGCATCAGTTAGTCGTCGTGAAGGATAACCAGGACCGCGCTGCCCATTGCATCGAGCGCAGAAGGGGTGGGTAGTGATAAGTATGCTATTGCTCAGAGTTCCCTCTCTTTTACTCAACCTATCTCTTCAGTCTCCAACTTAATCTCTTTGCCCCCTATGCCTACTCATGCATGGTGCCCCCACTGATAACACGCCCGATAGTAGCAACGGCTTATTGTCAAGTAGTGTAGCACATAGTTTTCAATCTCTTAGCTCACATTTTTCAAGCCTCGTCGGCTTCTGAATCTCGGCTCCTTCAATGTGCGCACTCTCACGCAGGCTGGTCAATAGGCGTATGTAGCTTTGGCAGTGGACTCACTTTCGATTGATGTCTGCTGCGTGAGTGTAATACGAATTCAGGATTCGAGTAGTGCAATAAACTAACTGCGCCTAATGTCTAGTCAAGATATTTCCTGCACACTTGAGGAGACGAAACAGCTCAAGCTGTGGGTCGACGCGGTGTAGGGCTAGTCTTAAGTGAGAAGGCTGAAGCAGCCCTTTTAGACTGGATCCCGGTTAACAGTCGCTTATGCGCTGTGAGATTGCAGGGACCAGTCGGCGTCCGGGAGGATAGTATTGTTAAGCCCAGTTTATTTACCATCTCGACAAATGCTCCAATCGACTGCAGCGCTGACACACAAAAAGACCAGATTTATGACGAACACGTCACTCATGTTCGGAAGAGCAAAAACTCCGACATTTTAGTGGTAGCAAGCGATTCGAATGCACATGTTGGAAAACTGAGTGTATCGGAAGCCTGTTTAGGTGGGCACTGTGCCTTAGCTGCTCAGTGAACAAATATCGCGTAAAGACTTCTGCAATTGTGCGCACAAAATAACTTATTCCTGGCTGACACGAACTTCCGACACAGTTCGCATCGCACATTTATTCTGTGCTCCTAGATCTAGATAACGGATCACACAAGGATCGCTGGGCGTAATGGAGCAAAAGAGCCAGCTCCATCACTGCAAAGTGAATAAAATGCTTTGACAACTATAGCGTCAGTTGACGAGACGTCTTAAGAATGGTCGTGGAAACAGGTGTATCAAGGTAGCCGAGGAGATGGAAGTAGCGGCCGCTCTAGCCAACAGTCACAGACTGTTCAAGACTATACGCAACACCAGCGGGTGGCGAACTTCGGTTAGTGAAGTCGTGCACGATAGGAATGGAGAGATCATCCATGCTAAAACAACAAAGCGTGGGCAGTCGGCCAGAGCACTTCAAGGATCAGTTTAGCTGGCCGGATGCTAACGGATTTAGGCCAAGGACTGTAGCTGTGAATCCTTGAGAGATGTCACTTGACCTCACAACAGAATTAGAAGTAGTGTCGAATATTCGACTTCTGAAGCGGGGAAAACAGCCAATCCCAACGAACTTCCATCAGTTCATTTCAAACTGGGTGAAGAAGTGCCTTTGTTCGTAACATTTGGAACGAGGAACACATCCCGGTATCGTGACTGTACCCATCTTCAAGAAAGGCGCACGGAGTGAATGCGGCAATCATCGTGGGATCAGTTTAATTCCGATAGTAACTAAGGTGTTAGCTTCGATAATGCTGCGCCGTTTGACACCGATTCGCGAGAGTAATATCTGCGAACAACAAGCCGGATTTCGTTCAGGTCGAGATTGCATCGACTACATATGCACTCGACGGCAGTTACTGAAAACGAGCCACACACGGCCGCTCCATGATCGTAGTCTTTTCCAACTTGAAGGGTGCGTTCGAGTTAGTGGATCAGACAGCTCTATTCAGTGCTCTCCACCGGAAGGGTATCCCAAAGAAGTTCGTAAACCTGCTGTGAGCACTGTACCCGCATACCCACGGTCACGTGAGAGTATACGGTGAACTATCAAGGTCATTCGAAACGTGTTTTCGACAAGACTGTCCCATCTCTCCATTCCTGTTCAACTTCGTCATGGACGAGGTGGTGGAAGATGCTTTAGGAGGTCTCCAGGTTGTAGCGATCAAACTGGGAAATGAAGGGAAGCTGTGTGAGCTAGATTACGCAGGTGATGTCGTGTGCCTGTTCGAGTCTGCGGACCATGCACAACGGGCACTAGATAGACTATCGAGATCGGTTGATCGGTTCGGCATGTGATTTACACCTTCAAAGTGCAAAGTACTGTTACAGGACTGGACGACAGTAGGGTCGAACTTGATACTGGATGGAGAGGAACTAACGATTGTAGACCGTTTCAACTACCTTGATAGCTGCGTGTCCAACGATGGTAGCTCGGGATTGGAGGTTAGTATGCTTATATCCAAGGCTCGCGCAGCTTATGCTGGACTGAAGCACTTGTGGCGTCGGCCTGATATTTCACTGAAGTTGAAAGGTCGTGTATAGTGTGCCGCAGTGCGCTCAGTTCTTTTCTGTTGTACGGTTGCGAGACATGAAGTATGCGTGTCAAGGATGTTCGTCGCTTGGAGGTTTTCGACCATCGATGTCTACGTATTATGGCTAGGATTGAATGGAGTGACCGGGTGAGCAATGTGGAAGTCAGGAATCTAATACTAGGTGCCAGTTCTTAGAATACCTTGTTTCAGCGTATGAAACTTAGTAGACTGCGCTAGTTGCATCACGTGTTGCGTATGACGAACACTCGTCTTCCATACCGTGCCCTATTTTGTGTTCCTCCCAAGGAATGGGAGAAGCCATGTGGAGGTCAGCAGATGACGTGGCAACGTGGAATGAGAAAATGTACAGAAAACCTAGGTGAAGTAGGTGTGTCACGTCTTCGTGGTTGGGGTCCGAAAGACTCGTCGACTTGCTGGCTGGAGACACTGAAGGATATGGGAGTGAACCGTAAACGGTGGCGATCATGTTGTCATTTTCTGTTGAATCGGAATGATTGAGCGAGTGCCCTTGTGCAGTTAGACTGTGTTCCTTGTGTTGGCTACAGTGGCGTCTTATCTTTTTCCACCTGTGTAGGTCCACTCCGGTATCCACTCTTCTTATATAAACTTGTAACTCTGGGGAAAAGGCATCGGTCATGTAGGCTTGTTTATTTTGCTGTTCAATGCTGAACCATGATGATGTGGGTGTGGCACCGAAGTTGAGTGAATATTTGGGTTTACGCAGTGCTTGCGAAACATTTCCTCATTTTTCCTCAATATGGTCATCAAATGAATCCGTCGAGTCTCAGTTCTTCGTGGCAACGTGCGTGGTCCCTTCGTCGGAGGAACGGAAACTAGAAAGATTCTTTGAAAAAAGGATATTGGAGATATTCCGGTTGCCGGTACTCCGCGGCCACCAATACCACAGTAGAGGTTTTTGACTCAAAACTTTTCCTCTCCACACGGCATTGGAGTGTCAACCCAGCGCAGGAACTCAGAGCAAGCGTGTACTTATCACTAGCGATTCTGTTCGAGGCAACGGATGGCGCGGTCCAACTACTCCTGTGGGACAACCGATGCAGTAAAGGAGCATATTTCCTGAAGAATGCAAGAACCAATCAATAGTAATTTGCTAGTGCTAGATACCATTAACGGAGGGAAAAACGAATTTTTTGATGGCACAATTGATCTCGGGAGAAACATTGTTCACTCCCGAAAATTCATTCGGGATCACCAGTGGACACTTTCTCTAATCCTAATTGTCTGAAATCACCATTCATATTCATGTAAACCACGCGCGAAGTAGTCATAACAGTGATTTTACCTTACTCATCCATTATTGTTTCCCTAAATAATGAGGCTTCCTAGTTGTCGATACTTAGGCCTTTACGGACAAAGAAACAACCGCAGGATATGGTAGTTGGCTCATCCTTAACTTGCGGATAAAGGAATGGCCTCAAAATTGTTGGTTAGTCGTAAACAAGGAAGGCTCATGTACACCGACTAAGCTGTCGCGGGAAGGCGGTAGCAATGACTCCTGGCGAGCGTTTTCATCTAAAATGACGCAAGAATCCGCCGGCGGCACCAAAATGTGAGGAATATGGACCACTGAAACATAGGCCCATAATCCCTCCTTTACGAAGTATTCTAGCAGAGGCGTAAACCTCGGACCTCTCAGTCACCAGATCTATTAAACACCCGCGGATTGTTGAATTCACGATTTGAAATGAGAGAACCGTGTGTGAATTGAGATGTCAACCACAACTCCTAGAAGACTGAGAATGCCTTATTTTACTTCCCCCTCTTGCAGAGCGAGTGTTCTGACCAAATACTGGGGCAAGGATCCGTAAGACAATTTTCTACTTTGATACAAAAACCGGGTAGTACGGAGCCAACAAATGATTCATGGACCAGGACGGGCAATCTGTGGCGTACAGGGAGACCATGCCACGTGTGGTGGACTCTATAATGTTTCTGGTTCTTTTTACTTTCGCATTTCTCGTCGTCATAATTTATTTCCACTTACTATAAAGACGGCGAACGCCGCTGTTAAATGTGATCCTAAAGGAGATGCGCGTCAGGAATTTTCAGGTATGATTCAGCCTGTTGATCCCGTTTTGAATAGCACAAATACTGCAACTCGTTGGAAACACAGGAAGAAGTGTTCCAAATCTTTGCAGTCTGGGGAATAGAAGATCTACATGTATGGACAGAAAGTTGATAAGGGTGATTGGTCGCCTGCATACGAAGGTGGGATTGCCGAAGCGACCTCAAAAGAAGAGCACTTTGGTATTGTAAAATGTTTGCATATGATTCTTTTTTAAATAGGTTGGAAAATTTGTTTACGTATCATGCACCGAAAATAGGTGCCGGAAGCGGAAACCAAATCGGCGATCTCATGCCTACCGAAAAAAACTACCACTGAACTACCGCGAGGTTGACCAGGAGACGCGAAATACGTAAGTGGAGATTCTGCCGGCTTGCTGAGGCACTGCATTCACTGAATAATCTGGCCCGTTTATGTTGTGCAATTGCCTGTTAAACTGTCCGTATAAGGCTCTATGGGAAGTACTCACAGGCATCAGTACTTCCATGGCATTCTGTGAAGTCAATACTGACAGACAAATCCCCAGTAAATCAAAGGAATCTACAGCGCGACCACATCGTAGGCCTCAGATAAACGAATTTATTAACTTCGAGTAATGAGTGATCAAACAGATTCAGTACGAGATAGCGTAAAACTTGTTTGTCGACTCGAATGGGTCACTTTCATTCATGAGCTCCAAAATAAACCCCGTGTACAACTCTCCAAGACTTCAGAAACTACTGACGCTTGTCTATATAACTAAAAAATTCCACGAAAAAAGGAAAACTTATCTGAGTGGTCTGGTGAACATTACACTTATTTAACTGGAAACCGGGACGCTATCACAAGGTTATACTTTTTATTTGTCATATATCAAGGCTGATCGTACAGACGTGGAAGCATACATTGACTACTTAAATGAAGGGCTTTCTGTGTTGAGGAATAAATTACCCGACGACGTTACTTGGTTTAAAGCAAAATCAGTCGATCTGGCAAGCCGAATGCATATAACAAATCCAAATGTCAGAAGATTATACGGTGTTAAAACACTTGCACAAAAACGAATAAATTGTTATCCGAAAACCTGATAAAGGCTTTAGTGCTCTAATAAAAAATAAACAGGATTATCCATTGAAAATACAACTGACACTGACAGATAATATCTACTTCACCCTTGACAGTAGCGGCCGCCACCGTGAGATAAGCAAACGGTTATCCGCGGACTGTGCCAGATAAATAAAGGTGGCCTCGTTGATACTTGTATGCTTTTTCAACTTCTACCTCGTAGTTTATGAATACCTCGCAAGAACGGTTTCCCAAGAATTCCTGAAGATGGAGTTTCTCCAAGAAACAACCAATATGTTTGAAGCACCGCAACACAAACTATTAAACTATTTGGCTGAACTGACTGAACTTATCGAGAGCAAGCTCGCTGCAAACAGCCTCACGGGTTCACTAGAATTTGCGGACAAAATACAAAACTCGAACAAATTTGACATACTCATCATCATCATCATTCGACGCTCAGTCTCCGTTCACCGATATCTCACTTGAAGAGATGATGAAACTTCAGATTTCCCAAATATTCAAGATAACTGATTACTTCCACAAAACTGAACTTGAGAAGCATGACTAAATCATCAAGTGACACGAGCAACAATCTGGACAAGAAAAAATGATTTTCTAAAATCGCATAAGTTAAGTAATGACAGACTCGCCGTAACGATAACACAGCATAACAGAAGACTTGTACCAATGGTCACTAAACGAAGTGACTGCGCATCTTCAAAGATTACAACGGAAGGCGTTTCGAAAAACTAATTGATAATTACATGGGCTATCCTTGTCTACGGAGTTTCTTTATCATCCCGTCCGGTCTGCGTGGTAAGTGCTGAGAGGTGCCAAACGCAGTGCGCGGGTACTCGTTGTTACTAATGAAACTGGAATTGAAGTGACAAAGGTATGAGGCAGAAATTTTCAGACACCATTTACCACTAATCCCCTTGATTATCTCTTAGCTGTAATTAACAACAGCTCCTCATTTTTAAGGCGAAAATAAACGTTAGGTGTTTGAATTCGTTGTGAAAACAGGGTTGATGTATTCTTACTAATTTTATCCTTTATAGTTAGAATTTGAAGTTGAGCTCTCGTATTCGTTCACAGACGGCGAGAACTAACAGCGCTATTGGCGTATACACTTTTATCGATTCGCAGAGATTTGTTCTTCGGTCAGCCAATTAATCAGGAAACTGAGTTGCACATTAGCGATGCAACAGACCTATCGATCGACTAACTGCTTCGTTGCCCCGGTCATTTTCGCCATACGCAGCCGCAACGTTTGAGAAGTTATACAAACCGTCCCCCTGTCGTTCACACATGAGCGACTGCAGTTCCGTTGAACCACGGAGCTAGTCGACATCGGAATATGGGTCACGAGCAGAAACTTCGTGAGGCAGTGGACATCACTGACTGTCAACAAGACAATCAATTACCAAAGGGCGTAGGCCGATACGACTGATAGATTCAGTCGAGGTTACATGAGAGCCACTTAAAACTACGAAAAGCCCGCTGGTAGTTACAACGCAAATGATTGAAACAGAAATACCATAAGTTGAAGAATTTCAAATGCCGATGGAAACTAGAGGAATATTCTGCACTTCGCCTGATCTAGACACTATCCAATGAGCGCAAGCTTTTGGGAAGATTTGCTGTCTCCTTTCCAAATCTCTGTTCCACCGATGTGCCAAACCTTGGCATCATTAACAAAAGGAAAGTTGAGCGAACACGAGCCTTCGTTTGGACCATACTCTGTATTCTGTAAACCGCGTGATTATAGACAAACTACGATAAAGGCTAGGTAAATTCGCCTATGGAGCTGAAAATTGAGCGGAAGTAATACAACAGAGGCATCACTGGACATTAACCATTTCCTTTACAAATATCGGTCGTGCCATCTACAGTCAACCTCAATTTTGTTAGTCATGAAGCTGTGAAAACCCATTTAGGATAATATTGCATGAAAGCTGTAAAGCAAATGGTACCTGAGAGAAGTGCACCGGAACTGAAAAAGCAACAAACGAATTAGTCGGTTTGGCTTCATTCAAACAACAAAAGTAGGAACAACAAACCCGTCGAAAATTTTCCGAAGTTTTGAGTGAGTTGCATCGATTAGTTGAATACATAAATACGAAAAAAACTGTGATCTTCTGGAAGATTCATGACTCTTACGCCATAAGCATCTCCTTTCTCGAATCACCAAGAGGTGCGAAAACGATATCAGAACACAAATAGCTTTTGTAATTTAAGTCACGAAATTCGGAGCATCGTGTGTAGGTAAATTCACGTGCTGCTAAACACGCATCAAGAAGTATGAAGGCGAATACGAATTTCATTTCAATAGTATGCTTCGCATACGGATGCATGAACAAAATTTCACCGAAAACACGCCATTCATCCGAATGCGAAACATAATAGTAAGAAGAAAAACCAGTACTTTCGGGCCTTCTGTCCCGCTTCTGAAGGTTAGCTTTGCCTGACCGACGAACCACCATGTGATTCTTAAATGAACTTATCGTCCATTCACGCTTCTAAGGATTCAAATGGGATTCTAGTGAGAATTCCACTTCCACTTTAAAAGTTTACTCCGCACCCCTGCCTTTCGTGAATAGATAAACTTTTCAAAAGTTAGTCATGATGCACCTAACGAGAACTTAAACATTCATCGCACCTCATGTTGCCGGTCAGCTTCTTGGTTTATTTCGATAAAAAACGCCCTGCCTAGCATATAGCGACAGATGCTTCCCAAAAGGATGGGATAAAAATGCACTTGCTGCAGTTAAAATTTGCAGTGCCATAAGGGTATATGAGAGACACGCGCTGATGTGCTTTGACACCGAGTAGGGGCAACAAAGTTTAGAGGATGAGCAGGCAAGCTTCACTGACCGCTGCCTTTTCCCCAGAGTTACAAGTTTATATAAAAAGAGTGAATATCCAACGGGAACAGTGAGTGCACCTACACAGGTGGAAAAAGATAAGACGCCACTGTAGCCAACACAAGGAACACAGTCTAACTGCACAAGGGCACTCGCTCAATCATTCCGATTCAACAGAAAATGACAACATGATCGCCACCGTTTACGGTTCACTCCCATATCCTTCAGTGTCTCCAGCCAGCAAGTCGACGAGTCTTTCGGACCCCAACCACGAAGACGTGACACACCTACTTCACCTAGGTTTTCTGTACATTTTCTCATTCCACGTTGCCACGTCATCTGCTGACCTCCACATGGCTTCTCCCATTCCTTGGGAGGAACACAAAATAGGGCACGGTGTGGAAGACGAGTGTTCGTCATACGCAACACGTGATGCAACTAGCGCAGTCTACTAAGTTTCATACGCTGAAACAAGGTATTCTAAGAACTGGCACCTAGTATTAGATTCCTGACTTCCACATTGCTCACCCGGTCACTCCATTCAATCCTAGCCATAATACGTAGACATCGATGGTCGAAAACCTTCAAGCGACGAACATCCTTGACACGCATACTTCATGTCTCGCAACCGTACAACAGAAAAGAACTGAGCGCACTGCGGCACACTATACACGACCTTTCAACTTCAGTGAAATATCAGGCCGACGCCACAAGTGCTTCAGTCCAGCATAAGCTGCGCGAGCCTTGGATATAAGCATACTAACCTCCAATCCCGAGCTACCATCGTTGGACACGCAGCTACCAAGGTAGTTGAAACGGTCTACAATCGTTAGTTTCTCTCCATCCAGTATCACGTTCGGCAGAACCGGTAGTTATGTAAGGAACAGCCTGGAGTGTTGGAAAAACGCAGCATATGGCCCGATACCAAAACCTTAATTTGTCATTCCGTTGGTAATCCAGATTGTGACAGGATCTGTGAGTGTATGTAGTCTCTGTCGACGGAAATAAACTCATAATATACCACCGGTTTCAATTCTTTCGCCTGTGTTCTTCACATACATCATCCCTAAACTATAGGAAGGGCTTTTATGTACATATATAATCAGAACTCGATAGATACTGACTCAAAAAAAAGTTTTCCCCATCAGGCAGTTCAAAACATAAGAAACAACAAATGGCGCTGGCTGTTAGGATTTTTCATTTCGCTTCTACTCAAAAACAGAAAACTGCGGTCTTCGATCCTACTTGTTGAGAACGGTAACCTTTTGCCTTAAATATTTCAATACTAACAGAATCCAGCATGAGATAAGGATTATATATATATATATATGTATATATATATAAATATATATATATATATATATATATATAAATTGTCAGTAGTACCTGGATATACATATATGACTGAACTCTAGAGGGGCGTGTTTAATGCCATCATATGAGAAACATAACTGCGTAAAGGAGCAGAATGATTCCAAAATGACGATCACCCGAGACCATAGTTCTCACACCAGAGGATTCAAAAATGATCGAGAGGTGTAGCAGGATACAATGTTATTCCTCATTTTGCACACACCTCGTGTGGCAGTTTTCTCAAGAGAACTGGTAGGCATAGATCCAATCTCTGCAAAAACTGACTAACAGACCTGCTCTGTTGGCTGCCGCGATTGGCAAGCGTATGCCTGCACAGATATTTGATTGGTCAAGTGACCCGGCGCACGAGTGGATCGCATAGAGGTATCCTCCGTTTCCAGACGTTGTTGCTCGCTGTGAGAAAGCAGCTCCGTAGACGAAGGTAGCCGTTTTGCTTGCTTCGGGGATAGACAAGTCCGTTCGGACCCCGATGCTGAGAGATCTGAAACTGTGGTGCATTCAAACTCCGCTTGACCATACGACCCAGATGAAAGCGCAATTCGTGTGCTAGTTCCAGCACTGTTACCTGGACCTGCGGCAGAACTTGAATCGATGCGCAGAACAACGCTTGGATTCAGAGAGGGGCTGAGGTTCAACGCGGATGACGCAGATGGTGAGTGTGTTTCCAAGTTGGAGCTACGATACAACCACCGATCCGTGGGACTGGGTACATGTCGACCGGACAACAAGCGACACAATTTACGGAGCTGAAATATGGGAGGGACACGGGACCAACCTAGCAGTAGTTGAAAAATATTACGACAAGTGCCTACTTCTAAAGATATAAAGAAGATCTACAAGCATCAACGTGCCTAAAAAACTCCGAACGTCAGTTCAGCTGAATTTCCGCACCCAGTAACCTTACACTAACGTGCTCTGGTTTTGACACAACACTGTCTGCTCCAAATAGAAGAAAAGAACAGTAAATAGTCGGAGACCAACTGTAAAATAATAATTTGAACAACTATTCAGAAAAGAAAAGATTTCGAATCCAAGAACGCCACTGAATATGGCATTCAGCCATATCAACTGTTGTCTTCAACTATCGCCTGAAGGGGTCTCGCAGACCTCCACCGGTAGCCTAACTGCATCTACACGAGCCATTCCATTAGTTGACGTTTTTACACCTTTTGCTGTGATCGAGTAACCACATCGATCCATCTTCCAAGCGCTACCCGACCCGGACAATGGCGTAAAATGAGGCAGTCGTTCTGCGGGTATGCGCAAAACGTGTCCCAACCGCACTAAATTACGTTGATTCGATGGCCCTTCTGAAGACTCAACTCTAGAGCTTGATGCCTTGAGTCCAACCTCACAAAATTCTCCCATCGCTAAAGCTCTTTGCAGATTTTCCGCTCCCAGTGGCCGTTTTTTAGCCGCGTAGCGAAACTGACAACACTGCTGCCGCCTAGTCCCGACCTTATATCGATAACCGAATATTGTGCCCACGTTGCCAATGCTTTATGCAAGTGGGTACCAAATGAGAGTTCTGTATTTAGTGTTTTGCTAGCGCTGAGCTTGACGTCTACATCGCAAACGCCAAGCTCAGCACCCATAAAACTTCGAAAACTGTTAACCTCAGCTACGAAGCACGCTAACTTTCAAAATGGTTGTAAAAGAGCCTTTTATATGCGCGCAGACACTTCACTCGACGTGACCACCCGGTGGGGTATAACTATCCAAATAATTCAGCCCATCTATTTCACTCAATCCTCCTGCTGCAAGAACAAGGTTGGGTTTAGACCCATTGCAGTCTTGCAACAGCATTTCACACTTTCCAGATGCAAAACGCATCTCAAACATATATACACCGTCGTTCAAACGATCGAATAAAACCCGCAACTTACTTTTATCCTCAATCAGAAGAACAACACCGCCTGTATATTCCATGTCAGACAGTTTGCTGGCTGGGCAAATATTGATGCCGCTATTCTTATATGAGGATAGACTATCTTCGTTATCATTTCAATGGCGTAGTTGAAAAGAAATAGTGAAAAAGAACAATCCTGACGAGCACCATTTCTCGTGGATGAGAGATTTTCGTGACCCAAAACCGTTCAAGTACAGAGATTCGATAAGTGAAATAAATTTCTCTGGCACATTCTTCATTTTGGAGGCAGCGCCGTAGAACTGTACAACTGACTAAGGTGAACGCCAATTTCATGCCAAGGGAGACGGAGGTCGTCGGTCTATGAAAGCTTTCTCCATATTCTGAGATTTGCCGCAAATTGATGATTTGGTGAATATAACCCAGGCCCAGTCGAAAACCTGGTTAATTCTCGCGTGCACCTTTTGCGGTCACCAGACAACCGGCAGAGAATAATACCCGCGAAGAGTTTGGATGCGACGCTTATCAAATTATTTCCTCTGTGATATCAACTTTCTTGTAAATCGGTACAACCATAGATTCACGCGTCTTCAGGAAACATTTTTGTCGCTGGGACTGATGCCAGGAGTTTTGCTCACTCCGATGTTACCACGTTACCACTGTTCTTGAAAAAGGACGGATATAATCCACCTGGCACAGCTGCCCTATGGCTTTTCACACAATCTATCTTCCCGATAGCCTTGGTTTTCAATGGAGGGTTGGTATCTACATCGGTTCACTTGCAGGCAGTGGAGCAACTAAACTGCTATCTCAAATACGCTATCCAACACACCAGCCAACCCTCCTGATAGTGAAATCAGTTAGCCGTCGGATTCCTCAGACATCTTGTTGCTGAGCTTTGGCTCAAGCGGATCATCGAATGAGGTGCATGTGTATGTGTCTATGTTTGCATAGCAGCATGAGGCACTCGCAAGTGTGCACTCTTTTTGCACCAGCGTTTATCACATACGTCCAAACCTGAATACTTAGGCAAACTGACGTTACTTATTCGCCTACCTTTTGCCTCGTTTTTCCCAATTTCCATCTTGGTCAACCGTCAGATAATTTCGTGGATAATGATGGCATGGGTGCAACATGTTGGTCGAATCAGGGCCAATGATAGCCAACTGCGACTTGGTGCAGAATAAATAAATAAAGGACGGAAAACGATCTCAACGACAAGAACGGTCTCCTCATTCACTACCAGTTTGCTTCGAGATGCACTGATCTTGAATGCGTGCGTCTATCCTATGGCCACCAAAAACGCGCAAACTGTGGGATGATTGACTGAAGCAATTTCCTTCCGATTTTCTCAGGGATTATTTGGTTGTGCCAGCGAACTAATCTCGCCCGCAAACATACGAGCCCATCATGACTCCAATTCTATAGGCCATATTTCCCGTCGAAAATCTCCGTGCGTCAAACATCTGCATAAATCGCAACAAAGAGGGAAGAATAAGCGTCATCGCTTGGATGACGTGGAAGAGAAGCCAACACAGACAAAGAATAGAAGCTTGACGAAGTAGTCTCCCGATCCTGCCGGTCGAGGGTGAATTTGAGTTAGCAGCTCAGTCGGAAAAATGAGTGGAAGAATAATTGATCCAAGTAAATTGGCCTCCACTCAGCCATGCCCCACTGCCTTGCGGTCAGGTTCTTGTCAGAACCAAAAGCTTTGGTTGAGAACCCTATTTGTTCTTCTGGTTAGCGGCTGGACGCCCTAGAAGTACCCGTCCACCGTTCTCCATAACGTATACGTCTACAAATGATTCCATACTGCATCCGTTAGTCGTCGTGAAGGATAACCAGGACCGCGCTGCCCATTGCATCGAGCGCAGAAGGGGTGGGTAGTGATAAGTATGCTATTGCTCAGAGTTCCCTCTCTTTTACTCAACCTATCTCTTCTGTCTCCAACTTAATCTCTTTGCCCCCTATGCCTACTCATGCATGGTGCCCCCACTGATAACACGCCCGATAGTAGCAACGGCTTATTGTCAAGTAGTGTAGCACATAGTTTTCAATCTCTTAGCTCACATTTTTCAAGCCTCGTCGGCTTCTGAATCTCGGCTCCTTCAATGTGCGCACTCTCACGCAGGCTGGTCAATAGGCGTATGTAGCTTTGGCAGTGGACTCACTTTCGATTGATGTCTGCTGCGTGAGTGTAATACGAATTCAGGATTCGAGTAGTGCAATAAACTAACTGCGCCTAATGTCTAGTCAAGATATTTCCTGCACACTTGAGGAGACGAAACAGCTCAAGCTGTGGGTCGACGCGGTGTAGGGCTAGTCTTAAGTGAGAAGGCTGAAGCAGCCCTTTTAGACTGGATCCCGGTTAACAGTCGCTTATGCGCTGTGAGATTGCAGGGACCAGTCGGCGTCCGGGAGGATAGTATTGTTAAGCCCAGTTTATTTACCATCTCGACAAATGCTCCAATCGACTGCAGCGCTGACACACAAAAAGACCAGATTTATGACGAACACGTCACTCATGTTCGGAAGAGCAAAAACTCCGACATTTTAGTGGTAGCAAGCGATTCGAATGCACATGTTGGAAAACTGAGTGTATCGGAAGCCTGTTTAGGTGGGCACTGTGCCTTGGCTGCTCAGTGAACAAATATCGCATAAAGACTTCTGCAATTGTGCGCACAAAATAACTTATTCCTGGCTGACACGAACTTCCGACACAGTTCGCGTCGCACAGCGACATGGTGCTCTAACTCGGCAGGTGGCCTGAGTCGGATCGACCATGTGGTAGTAAGAATCCGTTGGAGCGTTGCATTTAATGCGAGTTTGCTGCAGCTCAGTGGCCACCGATGCAGGCCACAAACACAATTGGTCGTCGAACGTTTGTCTGATTCGGCTGTTCCCAATAGTCATGAACAGAAATTGTCCGGCAAACTAAGAACTCCGACGGGCAGCAACGTAGACGAGATTACTGGGACGAAATTATGCAGGCGATGCGTTTGGCCGCACATTTATTCTGCGCTCCTAGATCTAGTCTCCGTGAAAGATAATGGATCACACAAGGATCGCTGGGCGTAATGGAGCAAAAGAGCCAGCTCCATCACTGCAAAGTGAATAAAATGCTTTGACAACTATAGCGTCAGTTGACGAGACGTCTTAAGAATGGTCGTGGAAACAGGTGTATCAAGGTAGCCGAGGAGATGGAAGTAGCGGCCGCTCTAGCCAACAGTCACAGACTGTTCAAGACTATACGCAACACCAGCGGGTGGCGAACTTCGGTTAGTGAAGTCGTGCACGATAGGAATGGAGAGATCATCCATGCTAAAACAACAAAGCGTGGGCAGTCGGCCAGAGCACTTCAAGGATCAGTTTAGCTGGCCGGATGCTAACGGATTTAGGCCAAGGACTGTAGCTGTGAATCCTTGAGAGATGTCACTTGACCTCACAACAGAATTAGAAGTAGTGTCGAATATTCGACTTCTGAAGCGGGGAAAACAGCCAATCCCAACGAACTTCCATCAGTTCATTTCAAACTGGGTGAAGAAGTGCCTTTGTTCGTAACATTTGGAACGAGGAACACATCCCGGTATCGTGACTGTACCCATCTTCAAGAAAGGCGCACGGAGTGAATGCGGCAATCATCGTGGGATCAGTTTAATTCCGATAGTAACTAAGGTGTTAGCTTCGATAATGCTGCGCCGTTTGACACCGATTCGCGAGAGTAATATCTGCGAACAACAAGCCGGATTTCGTTCAGGTCGAGATTGCATCGACTGCATATGCACTCGACGGCAGTTACTGAAAACGAGCCACACACGGCCGCTCCATGATCGTAGTCTTTTCTAACTTGAAGGGTGCGTTCGAGTTAGTGGATCAGACAGCTCTATTCAGTGCTCTCCACCGGAAGGGTATCCCAAAGAAGTTCGTAAACCTGCTGTGAGCACTGTACCCGCATACCCACGGTCACGTGAGAGTATACGGTGAACTATCAAGGTCATTCGAAACGTGTTTTCGACAAGACTGTCCCATCTCTCCATTCCTGTTCAACTTCGTCATGGACGAGGTGGTGGAAGATGCTTTAGGAGGTCTCCAGGTTATAGCGATCAAACTGGGAAATGAAGGGAAGCTGTGTGAGCTAGATTACGCAGGTGATGTCGTGTGCCTGTTCGAGTCTGCGGACCATGCACAACGGGCACTAGATAGACTGTCGAGATCGGTTGATCGGTTCGGCATGTGATTTACACCTTCAAAGTGCAAAGTACTGTTACAGGACTGGACGACAGTAGGGTCGAACTTGATACTGGATGGAGAGGAACTAACGATTGCAGACCGTTTCAACTACCTTGGTAGCTGCGCGTCCAACAGATTGAAAACTATGTGCTACACTACTTGACAATAAGCCGTTGCTACTATCGGGCGTGTTATCAGTGGGGGCACCATGTATGAGTAGGCATAGGGGGCAAAGAGATTAAGTTGGAGACAGAAGAGATAGGTTGAGTAAAAGAGAGGGAACTCTGAGCAATAGCATACTTATCACTACCCACCCCTTCTGCGCTCGATGCAATGGGCAGCGCGGTCCTGGTTATCCTTCACGACGACTAACGGATGCAGTATGGAATCATTTGTAGACGTATACGTTATGGAGAACGGTGGACGGGTACTTCTAGGGCGTCCAGCCGCTAACCAGAAGAACAAATAGGGTTCTCAACCAAAGCTTTTGGTTCTGACAAAAACCTGACCGCAAGGCAGCGGGGCATGGCTGAGTGAAGGCCAATTTACTTGGATCAATTATCCTTCCAATCGTTTTTCCGACTGAGCTGCTAACTCAAATCTACCCTCGACCGGCAGGATCGGGAGACTACTTCGTCCAGCGTCTACCTATTGATGTTCCAGGCATGATTCGATCTTCGGCATGAGATAAGTTATTCTGCACAGCTCGTTGGATCATGGTGGCACGCAAACCATCACGCGACGTCAAGGTACAGGCTCGTTGTGACATGGTTTATGGAAGCGAGATTCTAATTGCACACTGCGCAATATCTCAGTAAATGTGTGGCAGTTCGGGCATTATCATTTTTAGTCAACAGGGCTGCGAAGTCAAGAAATTTGCGTCAAATTAAAGATATTACGGTCTTTAATGGAAAATAATTTTCGAAGGCGGTTATTGGCAAAGTCAGATATCCGGCACCCACGACCTCGAACGTCTGGGATGAAAGAGTGCACAAGGTCACCGATAATTCCGCTCAAGTAACGATCCGAGCGAGAAGCGTGAGTTGAATCGACTAGGATTATCTACAGCCCAGTCATCGTACGTAACCAAGGGAACTAGACACATAAATCTGGACGCAGCACGGAGTCTGGAATGTGATTGACAAGAATCCTTATCAGCTACTATGAAAAATGAAAAAAGAGTGAGATGCACAAGAGGAACACAAATGAACATGCTAATTCAGTTCCAGCAACACTACGAAAACAGCTCACTTGTGTTCGCATTGCTTGCAGAATCAAAGCCAAGTTTGGGTGGCCATCCATTGCCGAATTAGCACAGAATGCGAGCGACAATTGACCAGCGTACGTGGTAAATGTCACACTTAAATCACGACACAGAGCCCAGTTTGCCCCATCGGCATTCGGCCCGGATTTGTTCATGTTGTAGATCGGTGACAATTCTCCAGCCAGTCTGGGTGACGGCATCCACGTGTCTATTCGAATCACAGGAGATCCAGCAATATAAACCAGACCTGCGTTCGCATTTGTCAAGTGACGTGCTAAGGCACGAAAACTAGTCCCCAGTCGTGGTGGACAGACGACAGCACCTCGTGGAAGGCGTCGACGCAAACGACGGCGAAGTGTGCGAGCTTCGGCTGACTTGCTAGCTAACAGTGACATGTACGCCAAACGCCGTATCGGTGGCATCTGATATGTAGCACTCGGATCTTGTTCCTTTGGTTGAGTATGCCCACAGAACGGTGAGACTACCTCGACTCCGGTAAAATTAACAGATGCCTTTGAGGAACCGCCGAAATTCGCTTCTAACCATCCGGCCATCGAATGTGGCATTAGAGTGTACAACGCGGTTCTGGCCCAGGCAAGGCACAACGGATCAACAGAATTATTTAGTTCCACTAGACGTTGTCGTGTTTCCCATAATCGTGGCAACATACCCTCTGTGTTGATAGGCAAACAAATATCTGCGAGAACATGACGTCCCGGACAAAGCGTGTTCGACGTGGTTGGCGGTGTACCAATCGCGACCATTCGATGTTCGTTTCCAGTCAAACCGGTTTCTACCACATTAGCATTCTGCTTATAGCAAATCGACGGGTTTGTTCCATTCTGAACGGTACGAAACCTTTGTGAGCCGGATATCAAACGCAAAATTCCCGGACAAGGTGAACCGTCACACCGTTGCAAGCCTAGATGTGTTCCGACAGAGCCACGTTGTAGAGAGCTGAGGGTGCACGAAGGAAGCACAGGTACTTCGACCGAAAGGAAAGATAATAGATCGGGGGGATGTTTCAGTCCGACAGTCTGCATAAGTAGGGAAAAGGAAAAGCAGTAATGATTGTAAAGATAATCTGACCAATATCGAAGTAGTAAGGCAAGTGTAAAAAAATAAGGAAATTCGGGAAAACACCGTCCAGACCGGAATTAGTCCTGTCAACAAAGTCTCAGCTGATGTGGATCACCGTAATCCATTGGACAACACATGCCAAAGATAGAGGGGAAAACAGGTAGCAGCAATTGAATCACATCGTTCATTGCAAAAAAGTGAAAATGTATTGCACCAACGTCGAAAACATGATCGATTAGTTAATTTGAACACACATTATTAGTGATACGAAATGCGGTTACTTCGTGTCACAAATAACTGGAGAAAGAATTGCTTTTTAAGCATCGATACGAGGGTAGGCAAAAATAAGCAGTGATAAAATCTGCATCAAAGCTTCGGCTAAATACAAAGAACAAAATGACAAAAATATAACGATAAGGAGTTTTAAATATTGTTTAAATGTCATGTCAAAGCGGAAACCACATGAAAACGACGGAAACTACATCATCATCATCATCATCATCATCATGATCATCACCATCGTAATCATCATCATCATCATCATCACCATCATCATCATCATCATCATCATCATCATCATCATCATCGTTTAGCATTAAACAGCAAAATAAACAAGCCTACATGACCGATGCCTTTTCCCCAGAGTTACAAGTTTATATAAAAAGAGTGAATATCCAACGGGAACAGTGAGTGCACCTACACAGGTGGAAAAAGATAAGACGCCACTGTAGCCAACACAAGGAACACAGTC
>LUCM01005046.1:0-83680 GCA_008360955.1 Fasciolopsis buskii | reverse complement strand
GTGGACCCCATCAGACCTCGCTGCTCTCAACGCGTCCATTTTTTCAGGTTGTCCCATAGTTTTTCCTCCGTGATCGCTCCGTCCGGCACTTCCACCACAAAGGTGACGAGACTTGGTGTTTGTCCTTGCGTCTCTTGATCCTGCCTATACACTGGTTGGAAAAGTGCCAACAGACAGTCCGGTAAGTCTAACTTCCTAGTGGGTTTTCACTGCACGGCTTTTCGCAAAGCCGCCTTAGATTGTACATAATTATGATAGGCCTTGGGGTTGCTTTTAGCGGCCCCGGCAATCCTCTGCGCGTGGGCGGCTCAGCAATGCAGTTGGGTGCGTGACGTCCTCCCTTTCACCACGTACTTCAGATAATCTCGGTGGCCAAGTGTCCTTAAATCTCAGTTGGCACAGGGCAGTATTGTTCAGGTAGGTGAACGAGCATCCATGGTGTACAAAGTAGTACGCTTGAAGACCGGCCCCCTCTGCTGAAAACGACTCATCTTTTTTGCTTGTTCATTAGTGCATGGCTCAAAACTCCGGCGTGGTTGGTAAAGAAATGCTCAAGTCTTGAAGAATCAGTATGTCCTATTACTTCTGAGTTTTCTTTTAAGTCTCGATGGGATAGAATGGAGCAGAAACGAAAAAACTCATTCTGGGACAATCGAGTAAGGTCACAATAGTGACAGTGCCAAACTAGACAGAGCCAGAGGCTGATTTGAAAAGGTAAAATTGTTCAGTGCTTGTTTGATGTGAATTTACCTGAGGAATTAGCTTATTAGTCCAAGTTAGATGCCCGGACTTTTCTAAAGATGGATTTACCCGTTGATGTCACTACTTCTTCAGGGAGACTTCCCCACATAAATTCCATCCTATTGGTGAAGAAGCTGGCCCTCGAGAGTTTTCCATACCTCAATCGGAAAATCCTTTTGAAGTTAGCTTACTGACAATGAATGGCAGAGATCGAAAAATTTTTCTACTTGGCCTGGAATGAAGGGATAATAATTCAATAAGAGATCGTCAACGGTAGCTTTCAGGTCGGGGGTTTTATAATCGAAAAAATTCATAAAAGCGACAATTAATTGTTTCCAAACAGCTCCCCAAACCAACCCTTTGCAGTCCATGAACCGACCCAGGCACTTTGTCGATTTGGGGACTACTTTGCAAAGACGCCCTTTAGGTGCCCCTCAAATCATCTCACGTCAGTTCCCCACAAATCCACTTATTAAGGCCTAATTTCAGCCCAATTTAAATGCCCATACCAAACAGACCCTCACAGGAGCAACTTATTTCTCAATACGAGTTAGGTACATTCGGAATTTCCATGCGTTTATCTGTATGCCCAAATACTCTGTTCTAAAATAATGGGCCTCGGGAAAACAAAGTAACCCGCCTGGGAAGCATGCGAATTTGTTAAAATATAAACTTCGAAATGTACAATATATCCTGTGCGACTGAGTAGATTAGTTTAGGCCTTTGAGGAATCCGTAGCCAGTTGCCATTCTTCCGTATATCAAAAGTAGAGAAAATAAGGCATTCGGTTGGTGCATTCAACTGCGCGTAATTGGTCGCTTTTACTTGACACACTGCTATTCGTGCTGACCGTGGCACTGTCTACCAACGTTCAAGTAAGCAAGAAATGGTTAACCATCCAACAAATAACCAAGTTGGCATCTACACGAGCAAGATAAACTGCACCTTGCAGTCAACACACAGTGGCAGGGTAGGCTCCATTTTAAAGGGGAATGTCTCACCCCGTCGGAAAAATACTATACACCGACTCTTCTGGAATTTTCATCACAGCCAGTTTGCAGTATTGTTAATATTGATATATTTCCCGAGGTTTGCCGAGAAGCATGCAGGTTGCATGATCATTCTGCAGAATAGTTTTAACAGGAAAAATTCTCGCTCAGTTGTTAGATCCAGATTGGTTTGAAAATCAATAATAAAACAAATCAATAGGGTCTTCAAAGGTAGACAATCATGCAAACTGGCGATTGCGAGCGCAGGTTTTACGTCAGAATCAGTCGAACTGTAAGCAAGACGGTGGGATCCGGCCACTCGATCGTGCGAAAATTTAAAACTTAGCTATCTGTTGCACGACGCAAAAACCCTTTCACAATAGATTGTCTTGTCGAAGTAGCGCATTTAGTAGAATTGGATCAAGTGATCTGCTCAACTGTGCGCAGGCCAGGGGCCGGGGTATCTTTTCCCGTAATCCCTTTTTCGCGCTTTAAGGTAAAACAATGCGTAGGAAAATTTTTTAGTGGATTATACCGTATGTGATGCATGTAGCTGTCGCTAATTTGAACGCCTAGCTCAAACGATAACTTTTCATATTTACGAGGAATAAGAACATATTTTTCCCACTTAACGCTGTTTTATTGATTTGGGTTACTTTTACTAACATCAGTTAAGGCTGCGCAATTTGTAGCTGCTTCCTGTCCATGGTTTGTCTGTTATAATTGGATTGGATCGAAAACCTCACCTTACATGATCGCATATACCAAGATTTGTGAAAGAGTATGCGACATCCCGTTGAAATACCATGAAAACGTTCCTTTGCAACGTTCGAAAGTGTTAACAAAAACATATATGAGTTTGGATACATATATATATATATATGTGCAAATTATTATTTGTTAATCTCTGATATCAAATGAGCTACATATGGAAAACGGAGCACAACAGAACACAAGATTGGTCGGTCCTGTGATCCTAAATCCGTTTCATCCCTATTTCAATCAGCTGATAAAATGAAGTGATCAACCGGACTTTTCAAATATGAAGAATGAATCTCTTTAGTGTACCAAAATCAGGACTCGGCAACACAGTTCCTGTGCTTTGGCTTTCCACTTAAGTGGATATTCGGAAATTCGACCCACCGGACAGAAAGTTAGCAAATGATGCATTCTTCAAATCAACAGTATTAATGCATACGGTACGTTATTTGCTGTCCATCTGTTAAGGCTGACAGCTTGTTGGTCGGAGCAAAAACCACATCGGAAATCGATTTATCCCACCTAGTACGTGCAATTAAAATGTTTGCCCAAGTGCACAGTAGGGACACACGAGCCAACAAATGACGACCATTTCAAATATAGTACCAATTAATATCGATCGTTTGTCACATGATTAATGTAACGCCAGGATAAAAGAAAGCCGTCATCAAGAATGTATCATTTGATAAGTGTTTCTGCAATTTTATCTGTGCCATAGTCTCCTAAACGGACGCACAGCAACTTTGATCATTTGTGGAATGTTGTTTATCAGACGGTAGATGGATATTACGGAAACTTCAGCTAGGACTTTTGTATTGACATATTGACAGACTTTCAAAGGTGGAAAAGTCTCCTACCAAAATGACATTTCTTCTCCACTAGTACCATCATTTTTCAAATAGGCACAGAACTTGGGATCCAGCCGACCATGGTTGAAGTCTCATCCCACCAGCGTTCTTGTAACAATTCTCGCTTGATGGGTTGTGCGCTGTTCTGGAGTTTAGCATTTTTTCTTGAAGCTATTCAGTCTTCTTTATGAAGGTTTTCCTTCATCATCCATTTTCTGGACAGAGTAAGCAATCTTTGTCGTACTCGTATTCTCGAATCCACCTTTCCAACAAATTTCGACGTTTCGGCAAAAAGGAATATGGTTGTTCCTACTTTGTATATTTCACTAACCTGCTAAATGTTTTGCGTGAGAGAGGGAAAGTGCTTTTACTATAACGGATCCAGTTCCTCCTTCGTACACAAATGTGCAGATGAAAGAGTCTTAAATTGAATACTAGCATGGATTGTCTCGACGGCGAAGTGCAATGGTCAGGGTGCCAAAGTGAATCCACTCCAATCAGCTTATTCAGGTTTCTGAAGTCGAGAGGAGCTTGTTTAAATCTAATGCAAAGGATCGCGTTAAGTGCCTACGCACTATTACACCAACATTCATAGAAGTTCAGTCCTTTAGTCCAGAGGCATTTCTTATTAGCACAGCAAAAGAAACCGTGGATGCAGTGCACACCGGTTTTATCCTTGCTGGAAATCATTCATCTGGCCGGAACTGCTAATGGTTCCTGATTAGGATGGGGCACCTGTATCCCGCTTTCAAGCTTTTTTAATCCTAATTTTGGCGTTGATACTGCATCACTAGTCAATAGAACATGACGTTACCTCGCGCACTACTGTTCGGACTACTCTTGCAAACTATCAAGTGACAAGGCTCTGTGTGGCTTTTTCTGATGTGCTGGCAGCCTGCAGAGAAGTCGTCCATCACATGGAGGCCAATAACCTGAGAAGCAAATGTCTATGGCTTGCAAAATTCACTGGCGGATAAGGGTGTTGTATCGTGTGATACCAATCTCCAATAAATTGCATAAACCCAATCCGGATGACCCAACGGCGGCTGTTCGTTCTGTGTTCGCGTCTTAGTTCCAGCGCAATGGATATGCACTACTTATCAATCCTAACAACAATGGAACAGCTGTACAGTGCCGCTGTCTTCTCAAAATTGATTTATGAGTTGGTATTATATAACGAAACATTAGATCGCATTAATTCCTGTATTATTGTAAATTCTGAAGTAAGGACTTCATTAAGTGTTTATTGATGCTGCCTCACATCTAGTAAAACCACGGGCGCAGTCAAGGAACCTACCTATATATTAACGAAGCTGTCAATGAAACCAGTGCTTTTCTGAAATGTAAACTATCTTAGGAAACTACTGGACTTTTGATTCGCGAGTTTAGTCAAGAGCCCAATTGGCTTACGATTACGAGCGATGGAGTGGAATAATTACCCAAGTTCTTTAACGCACCTGGAGAAGGCTAAATAAGACGAAAACGTGAAACCGCAGTCAGCTTTCTTGGCCTTTTCTAGTTGAAACGATTTAACGATTTTTTCGGTAATGCAATCGATGAACAAAAGCACTGAAATAAAAAAGCAAGTTGACAGTCAGACCAAAAGTCGATACCATACTACGAATTACCTTTCGATTGATAGCTCGCTATCTCGGAAGCATATCCTGCCAGCGACACTTATTCCAGATAATATTGTTCGCTTTGCATTCACCAAGTGAATTCGTTCAGGCAAGAATTCCATCATCCAAAGCCAAACGGACAGGTGGATGTGACACCCAAAAAGTGATGTTCCGGGCCAAAAACGACCGAATACGGCAGCGCTGCGCTGTCTGGACCACTTGCACTGGCTCCGTATTTGATGCAACTCAAAGTCCACAGACGGAGGGTGAAATATGGGCTAAATGGTAGGGATTGGTCGCATCATACTACTTCACAAGCAGGAACCCTGTCTGAAATTTGAGATGGATATTGGGGAAGGAAATTGGAAATGTTTTACGATGTAATAGTTTAGACAGAATGATAAATTGGAAAAGTGACCTACCCATCAGAATGGAATCAATAAACACGCTCCTGTGGTCACCCACGAGCGTGATTAGACGACAGTTTAGCATGGACACCATAAGCACACACAAATCGATACAAACACATTTTTGGGCTAGCATTGCATATCAGCTGGCAAATTTCACCATGTGATATATAAGCAGTTGCTGATGGGGACTTGGAGGTTGGGTGCGTCTTGACATTTCGGGATAGGAGGGAATAGGTAAATCACGTGGTCTTGAACCCATATTGAGTTTGATCGTTTGATATTTTCGATAGTTGACTCCGCGAGGCATACACGCTGCATCGAGTACATCGAAAACATATCCATTCTAACTACTGATGACCGCAAAGTAGCCACTACGTTTTCTATAAATAAGGCAATTAGAAAGCTAATAGGGAATTGCACTCCCGATTTTTGACTAACGTCAACGATACTACATAGTATTTATAAATTCGAAAGAATCTTGACTGTCATAATATTGATTGCTGAAGTTTTGGCATTAAGTGACTGCTTTCTTTGGGTTACATGGGCAAATATCGGCCAATTTTTTACTAATAACTGAGTCACTACAGTTATCCACATTATTTTGGACCTATGTCCAAATTGTTCGCAATTATGTCAAACTTATTAGAACGTGTTATTTAGCCGACCAATTTAAGTTTAGTTTCCATATGCCTGAAAGGTGATCCTCTGACAAAGGTATACTTGTACGTACCTGCTGTTAGGTGCACTAGTTATCAATGCACTGCTCTGTAGTTTGCGAGCAGGTGTGCTCTAGAAAAGTCTCGTTCTTACCCAATTCCCAATACTTCTGACAAAACTCTGAACAGCTATGGCATGATTCCGAAATAACACCAGAAATGGCATGGATGATAAGTCCCTGTAAGAATCAAACAGTGGTCCGTTGGAAGTTTCTCGTCCATTAGGCAAGATTAGCCTTCACGTCTGAAAGTACGGGATTTTGATGTCCGTATCAGTGATAGTAGTGGTGGTGGTAGTAGTATGTGTGTATGCCACACAAGTGGTAATAACCGCCAAACCAGTCGTGTGCTTTCAATGAAACTTTGTTCTTTCAGTTGTAATCGAGACACTACAGATAACCATAAACGTGTCACACTGGCCGAAAAGATACTTTGTTTGATATGGCCTTTATCAGGGGCATGTTACCAAATAACTCGGTTTTTCACTTGTTTTTGAAAGAAGGGGCTGTAGAACAGATTGTCCTAACGCGAATCTCGTATTACGTTTGCATGCCCTTAACCTTTGTGACCACTCGTGCGTCACTCATACGCGGCTCCGTACGATTGCAATACTGGTAACCCTGACACTTGACCGGTACAAGGAAAAGACAGTCGGGGCGGTGGCAGGTTGAGTATATTTGGACAGGATCGTGCGAGCGATGCGTGCGTGAGCAACGCACAAGTGGCGACCGCGCTTGGCGGTCAAAGTTCGGGTAAACAAGTTATCTGGAAGAGAAAATCCAAGTTCCTTTACACGGCATTTCCTTTAACCTGTTCACTGGGAGAGTTTTTTAACTCTCATGTTATCTCCACCTAACACAAGGTCTCATCTGAAATTCCCTGGAACTTCGTGGATTGGGTTCAATCATGTGAAGCTTTGGCAATCAAAAAATGAACATATGGGAAAAGATTTTATTTCAAACATCAATAATTATAACTACATATTTAAAAGCTCGGATTGTTCTTCGGTAGTTCAGTGGAATTCAAACTATGACTGTCAGGTGCCTCCGTCCAGTGAATGCATCAGCATTCACTGATGCCAGTCGAATGAGCACATTCCATTTCATGCCTATGCTATTGAAATATGGTCAACGGTTTCACGTCAGCTTCCCACAGGTAACAGGTTACATCTGAATGAGAAGTTTTCACGTGATTCAGATTAGAGTACCAAAGTGGAGAAACTTTATTCTTGCCAGCATAGACGATAGTATCATTCACATAGCAATTTCCTTAGTTTACTAGCCAGATGCTTCAGGCTGGTAGTTGTCTTTGATCAGTAAGTGAATTCAAAACTACTCTGTAGATGCCCGTTTGAATGTAATATTATGCTCCGTGGGATGTTATATGCCATTGTTATAAATTGGACATTTGTCAACATTGACCATTATGCGGTTTGGTGAGCAGATCACCGTTTTCGTAGAGCTGATCAAGGGCGAATTCCCACAGAATATAATCAGTAACTTCTTCTGGTGTTCTTTTAAGACCTATCCAATCTCATAAAACGAACAGTAGAGAGCTCCTCGAAATTCGGTTGATTACCCGTTGCAAATTGTGATAGAGTTCATTTTAGGTCTTGGTATCCGCAGGATTAGCCGGAACATCGATGGTAACCACCGTCAAACTAATTGGGGGTCCTTTAAAGTATACCATAGCGAGCAGATGTCAGACTCACTTCCAGAAGATCAATGCATTCTGCCTCCTTTTCTCCAGAGGGAATGAGACATCCTGGAAATTGGAGCTGACCGTCGGGTCACTGGGTCGTATCCAGGAGGACGTATCCACTCCCAAAACCTTTATGTGTCGAGAGTCTGTGTGGAGCATATGGACTTCTGAATGGAAAGAATTTCCTACGCAGTATTCATACATATTCCACACTGTGCAGCACTAGTAACTCATACCTAGAAACATCCTGATATTTTACCAAGAGACACGCATTTCCTCCTACAATGAAACAATTTAGTTTGCTGCCCTGTAACCCAGACCGCCGAGATGTAAGAAGACAAACCTCCCAGAGAAACAGTGGCCTGGTAAGAGGATTTCTTTCCATAACTAATCACGTATATTCGTAGTCCTCAATAGTATTTGGCCTTTCTGTTTGACGCTGCATCGCTCTCCGTTGGATACCTAAATGCGCGCTACTGGACAACAATTTTGCTCCAAACTGGAGAGTGGCTTGTACCACATTTCATTCGCCTCTTCCTTAAGACACAGTCGCATAATGAGGGCAGGTCTCGTCTGTAGCCAATCGGATCAGTGAACTTCGTCGGTGCAGTCAAAAGTGTCCTCTTGGTGCCGCAAACCATCGCGCAGACGTATGTGATCTTGCGTATACTCAACCTGGTTCAATCCATCCGTTAGGCGGTTTGCCGGAGCATGTTTAACGCTTCGTATAACAGCTTCATCCAGTCATATACAGCTGCCGCGTAACCGATGGGGACAAAAGAGATCGAAGACGTCCCAACGGAGATGAAAGTCCGCCAAATCAGAGGTGCTATTCCTGTGGGATTCTTCACTTGCTAGCCCAATTGGAGTAATCCGTTTATTCATAAGAATCAACTTCACAAATGGCCATTAAGTCCAATGCCAATAACTTTTGGCAATTGATATTTCGAAAATCGGAGCACTTTCAAATTCATGAACTCAAAATAATGGGTTCCCATTCGGCGAATCAAGAGTAGAATCCCACGATAGATTTAGTCTAGCATTTACAAGGAACCTCTAATGGTAGCTTTCAAGTTATCAGTAATGAAAGTGAAAATGCGTGATCTCTCCTCTCAGTTTCCAATCAGAGCTGCATCTTGCGTTCATGGTACTCTTACTCATTCCAACATACACTGACTTGCAGCACAGGCAATCGATACTCTGCCTGTCGATTTTGCCTAGTCTGAGAATTTGTCAAGTTGAATACGCGCTTTAGGCAGATTATTGAAAGACGATGTAGATTACTTGGCAAGTTTCGTCAAGACCGTAGAAGATCGATTCCAAACTGCATGACACAGAAATCGTGCTATACAACGCATATTGAAACTTCAGTTTGTACAGCCATTAACCTCGCACAAAGGCACTCGCGTTTCGACTGCTACCTCACACCACCATTTACTCAAAGAGAAAAAAGAGGGGCAGTGAAAGACCGAATACGAAGTAATCAATCGAACTAATATAAGGAAGAGAAAAGATTTCGAATACAAGAACGTCACTGACTGCACCATTGAGCCATATTACCCATTGTCTCCAAAATTTGCTTAGAGGAATCTCCGGACCCCCATTCTGGTAGTCTAACTGCACCTAGACGAGGCATTCCACTGGTTAAGGTTTTCATCTTTTTTCCATATCATCGACTGGCCACCTCTGACGATTTTCCGACTACTAACCGCCTTGGAGAACAATTGAACAATGAGGCTAACGTTCAGTGGATGCCCACAAAACATGTCTCAAATATATTAACCTAGTAACATTCATTTCCTGATATCCTAAAGTTTTGATACTTTAACCCTAACCTCTGATTTACCGAGAGTACTCTTCCACCATATTCTACCGATGCTACGATAATAACGGATGTCAAACAGTGAAAGTCTTCTCACATCTTCCATCCTCAGCGGTTATGTTTGTGAGCTACACAGCAGGACCGGCCTCGCTGATGCTGTGTATACTCGACTTTTGATCGATAATCCGATGTCAATCAGATAACACAGAAGCTTCAAGCTAGTGAATTCCAGCTGAGTCTTCTGTATGCGCGACGACATTTCATTCCATATATGACCACCAGGTGAGGTGCTACCAGTCAATCAATTAGACCTACTTAAAATAATTCCTGACCTTCAAAAATAAAGTTCGATTTTTGGCCAATTCAGTCCTGAAACAGCAGTTACACTTCGAAGGTTCAAAACACATCCCAAATATATGTGTATTATCGTTAAGACGAACGAGAAAAACCTAACCGACTCGGGTTCGCTCTCGATAACGGAACATCGTTCACATATTCTGAGCCAGACAGGTTCTTGTCTTAGCAAACACCGATCACACGATCTAAATTATTGTCTGCATCAGGCCAAGCTTTTTCAGCTCCTTCATTCTAGTTCGTTTCGGTGTTTCTAGCGGCGCTGCAATCTTCCGTCATTCTTTCTTTTGGGTCGGTATGACTTCGAATCCCAACCGTCTAGTAGACGTACAGTCAATGGACGTTTATTACAGGCACACGGCATGCAAAAGTAAATGGAGGTGCAACTAAAAATCCCCAAAAGTACGACAAAATATGTTATTGCCAATCATATCAAAACAACCTGACAAAATGCTGGACATCGTGCATTGATCGAAACAGACTAGGGACTTAGTCAGAGTGGAGTGGTGCGAGAGCCCCCGCATGATTCCGTTCGACCGCGAGGCTTGCCCACTTGTGTATGTGTTTGGGTGTGGGTCACTAATCCTGGGACTACGTTTTAGTGGTTGTGAGTAGTGGTCAAAGACGCAGGTCTTTATGGATGTGTGTACGGACGTTCGTTTGATAATCTGGGTCATTATGGGGAGGAAAAACGTGACGACTGAAAGTTAAGATATCCAGCAAAATCAAAGTAAATCACGGAAACCTTTATTCACAGCAACATGGACCGTGTGCGTCTGCGAGCAATCATGACTGGTCCCATATAGGGAACGGACCAAGCTCGGACAAGCGTCATTCGGCAGTCGGATAAGTTGATCATCGTCTTAGCTTTAGAATTAGGTGATACCAAATGTAACGTATACCCACTGGTCTCACTTAAGTATAGGACGATTTCCAGAATCATAACAGTTGCAAAGCTGAAAACTAAAAGTGAACTGGGGCAGTCCTGAGGAACACCGCGTCTCGGGATGTGTGTGAGTGAAAGACGACCGCAAGGACGAACTCAGATCCGGCTGTCAGACTTTAGTAAAAACAAGCAAGTCACCTGGGAATTACACGTAGCCTTTTTGCGAATCACACACGCTCAGATCTATGGTCTGCGTATCGACCAGCCTGGTGAAATGACCACAAATGAATGGGGAAATCGTCAGACAAAAATGTCTCCTCAGAAAATTTCTGGTGTGGTAAGCGACAAAGGATGGCTTGAACCAGAGCGGTTTGCTGTAAAATAGCTGGTTTTCCAATTTGTGGCTGGCATTTACATATCGATTGTAGCTTAACTACGTGGCCCATCTTTCCTCTAGATCCAATGAATAAATCACCAACATATTGAGAGCACAGTGATACATTTGCATTTCCCAAGGAATGATAGAAAAACTATCCCACTGGAGAAGTCGTCCCATTTGATTTGCTCTGTGAGGAATGATTTACGAAAGGAAGTTTTCCTAGTTTTCAAAACATTGTGAATAAGTAGTATTTCTCAGCATGTAGCTAGATTTAGCTAGATTTCAAGTTATTATTTTAAATTATTACTGATGTATACCACTGACCAGCTAAAACTTAATGTGCTCTTTTCAAAACTCCAAGAAATTAAGTACATGCAGAGATGGTAACTTACGAGGCACAGAGAGATCTCAAAACAGAGTGTTACGAAACAATATTACTCAAAGAATGTCCTCTAACGTACAATCCAAGCTGATGTATCTATTCGAATGACACTCAGAGTATTGTTGTATGCTTTGCAATAATGTTTCCTTAATGAACACTGAGAATTTATTGTCAACACTGAAGACCCATCGCTGGTGGATTCTGAAAGAATTTTCCCAATGATTAGTCATTAGTTTTCAATATCTCACTTGTCATAAAAAGGCCAGAAGTACTGTACAGCTGTTTCATTTCATTCTTAATAAGAATCGTCAGCAGTGAACATCCACCACCCCGAAAATTGGATGGGAACCCCAGACTAAAAATTTGGAGTCGAACGCCTTAGCCATTACGGTAGCCTGGCAGATTCTCAACGGTTCATTGAGCATCAACACTACATAATATATCACCATATCCGTTAATACATTTTGCAGTCCAAAAACCATTGCTTACCAGATGAAGGTCTCCCGGTCAGGACGAGCTTCTCTGTAGGAAGCAAAGCTATTAACGCAGAGACGTACAGAGCTTTGTTACTTGATTTTTCCAAACACAAATGAAACAGCTGTACAATGCTTCCATGATTTTCAACTCCATGTAGGATACTGACGCCGCATGCCGAATCACTTGGAAATTCGTATCAAATCTCCTACCATTACAGCCCTGGATAAATCTTAAGCTCGTTCGGTCTCGAGAAGCTTCATCTGCATATGTCCTAATTCGTCCGAAGTAGTTTTGACCAGATGCCAGCCGTATGGATAAACCAGGTCTACAAAACTCCCTGAAGTTCTGCCAATCTAACGGACTCGTTCCAACTGCCCCGCCTTTACTGTCGGTCTCAAATCACTAACTTTGTCGGTTGTCCACATGATTCAGACAGCAAAACTGCATTTGACCCGCTAGCCTCAAATTCGTATGAATCTAACATCCCACGGTCGTCTTATCGGTGTCACACAGAGCGATCGAAATCAAACGCACGTCTACATCCGTCCTTGTTTCCAAGATCTATTCACATAACAGCATTTGGTCACAATGTTCAGAACATAAAAATGTTCAAGTGATAATATGGCGCCTAAAATATAGGCCTAGTGCCAACAAAAACTAGTCGATGTTTAGCAGACTGTCCTTCAGACCGGAACTTTTACGCACGAACCTCAAGGCATCCCGTCAACCATACACTTGGGCATAGCCGAACACAATAATATCAATCCCACACGCTACTCTCAAGTAACTGGTGTGATTTATACGAAAATAGCTCGGTCTGCTGCACAGACCGCCTAATCAGATGGACCATTAAGATCCAGGCAACTGGCATTTGGTTTGATAGAGTAATGCGCATTTTTAATGGAGATCTGATCTGTTCGCTCTTCCGGTGCTCATCAGGAGGGGAAGTCTTCGAACAAACGGCAAACCAGGACAACAGAACTCAAGTTTCTATTGAATATCGATTTGACATTGCAACGTACAGAACACGGCTGGATTGACATTTTTTGTTCGTTTTGTCATTCTAGATCTCGACGTTCAATAGTGGCCCGGGATAGTTAATTTTCAAGGCCCTGTTGTTACTACATCGTTTCTCATATCTTTCATCTTTCTATCTTTTATCTTTTACTTCCTGTATTAATGAAACAACAATGTACATCAGTTTTCAGGAAGAGGGCCGTGGCCAACGGAGAGCTGCCAATTGGGGAAGTTGACCGGCGGTGGGAGGATTCGACCCCGCGACACTCAAGGCCGAACGCCACGACCTTATCCGCTTGGCCACCGCTTAACTTGAGAGCTAAGCGAGACAGTTCAAGAGGCCTGCAGTGCACATTAAGAACTACTCAGCATTGTCAACTAGGATATTCAGCTCACGCTAAGTGAAATACGAGTACCTTTGGGTAATCTGACTAACTCAAGATGCTTGAAGTAGATCCTAATTCCAGTGGATGGATATAAATGACTACCAGGAATAAAACCAAAACTAAATAAAAATGTAACATGAATATAACCAGAAATTTTTCAAATGCCAACATTAGTTGCCCTAGCAATGGGACTATCGGCTTTTGGCATCATGGGAGCGTGAAGGAGTTTTCTGCTGTTATTTATTACAAAGTCATCAAATGGGTTTGGCGGACGAGGACGGATTACTAGGGCACATCGAATTGCACATCGGGTAGCAGCAATCGACATTTGGATTCGGGCGACACTTTGTCCTCCCGTTCTCTGACCATACACATGAGTGAAAGTTTTCATCCACTCAAGTTCTTGCGTAGTTGACCGGTCGTTTTACAAACTTGACAGTGCCCGATGTATATATATATATATATATATATATATATATATATATATGTATATATATATATAGACGCAGTAAATAGTACTTGAATGAGTGAACAAAATTTGCCCGGGAGCACACGACCGGTTTCGCGGTTATTGTCGCTCGTCAGGTATGCGTACCCGGTGCTCTGTTGTCCAAACATCCATATACTTGTACACTCCAAATTGAATTGTCTTAAGGTTCTGTCCGGAGAAGATCGTGGGTTTACGGAGAAAACAGCTACAAAAGAACGCAAATTGTTTTCATTACAATCTTACCGTATAACTATTCACGGGGCCAAAACAAATGAACGTTCTCATTACTTCAGGCACGGTTGCAAAGTTGACTCAAAATGGGGAAAGTTAGGGAGCAGAGACAAACGACAAACCCCTTTCGATGAAACCAAATCAACCGTTTGATGAGCAGCAGTGATCAATAGCGTGCTTAAAGTAGAACCAACTTACACAATGGTGCGACCAGGACCCTTCTTGAAACTCGGCGGTCGGAGGAGACATGCTGAACCATAGATAGGAGCGAAGACCTAGGAATCCAGTATAGATACTCTTCATACAAACCTATGTATGTTGTCTAACTCTGACGAATCAACGGAAGACGTTTCGATTGGCCTGAGGCCGCGTGAGTTTTTCTTCTTTGGGTGATCAGGATGAGATCTGAGTTAGAAGAGGGAAGACTGATTGAACTCTCTGAATGCGACAACGTGATTTTTGCGACCACGTGATGCCGGGTTTCTATGCGAATGAAGAAGTCAAACAGCGAGCGGAGCGGCCATTTANATATATATATATATATATATATATATATATATATATATATATATATATATATATATATATATATATATATATAGATGCAGTAAGTAGTATTTGAATGAGTGAACAAAACTTGCCCGGGAACACACGAACGGTTTCGCGGTTATTATCGCTGGCCAGGTATGCGTACCCGGTGCTCTCTTGTCCAAACATCCATATAATTGTACACTCCAAATTGAATCGTCTTAAGGTTCTGTCCGGAGAAGCTCGTGGGTTTACGGAGAAAACAGCTGCAAAAGAACGCAAATTGTTTTCATTACAATCTTACCGTAAAACTATTCACGGGGCCAAAACAAATGAACGTTCTCATTACTTCAGGCACGGTTGCAAAGTTGACTCAAAATGGAGAAAGTTAGGGAACAGAGACAAACGACAAACCCCTTTCGATGAAACCAAATCAACCGTTTGATGAGCAGCAGTGATCAATAGCGTGCTTAAAGTAGAACCAACTTACACAATGATGCGACCAGGACCCTTCTTGAAACTCGGCGGTCGGAGGAGACATGCTGAACCATAGATAGGAGCGAAGACCTAGGAATCCAGTATAGATACTCTTCATACAAACCTATGTATGTTGTCTAACTCTGACGAATCAACGGAAGACGTTTCGATTGGCCTGAGGCCGCGTGAGTTTTTCTTCTTTGGGTGATCAGGATGAGATCTGAGTTAGAAGAGGGAAGACTGATTGAACTCTCTGAATGCGACAACGTGATTTTTGCGACCACGTGATGCCGGGTTTCTATGCGAATGAAGAAGTCAAACAGCGAGCGGAGCGGCCATTTAGCACTAGGAAGGCAGAACAGAATGATGAAACAGTTTCAAAATCAAATAACCTTGATGTTAGTTTAAAGTCCCATGAGTTTCAAGGCTCACCAGTTTCTGTTTAGCAAATCGTCAAATTTTCTGTATGGTAAGTCAACTGACCAAACCATGACATTCAAGGTCGTGTTGTGGAAGAAAATGAAATTAAAACACGTACTGACGTTTATCATGAAACGTGAGTTTCTGTGGTTTTCGTATACTACGATCAGTTATTGTCAGTGTGACAAATGACCCAATTTTTGCGCCTTAATCGAGATTATTATTCTTTGGCCTAATCGCTCTGACCATGTGCACTGTGTAGTACATCATTAAATACTACGGTGCTTTTACGGTGTTTTAACAGTACAACAATGAGAAGTGTTTTCACTCTGAAAAAGTGCACCTGATCAAACTGGACTATTTGCTTGTTCGTTACCTTTTGCTCCCTTCACAAATCGAAAGCAATTTGTTATTTTTCAGCTAATTTAAACTACTAGCATACGTAGGCTGTCAAAACGGCACGATTGAGCCTACAGTTGGCATTGAGCGCATTATACGAAAAATATCATTTTTTCCAACATTTTTCAATCATTCAACGTATCCCAGTAGGCGACACCGACCAGTGTAATTTTGCCTATCTGTATCCTATTAGTATTTGCGTTTTGAAAATCTCCACCCCCGTTGATAAAAACTAGAGGAAATGTGACTAGCTGCACCCCGATTAGTCAGTTGTCTCCGCGACCACCTTGAATCCACTTGTCTTGAATGCTCCAAGGATGATTAGACACCTCTGGTCGGTAATTGTGTGTTCAGTTAGACAGAGTCCCATTCCACATGTGTCCATGTCAATCATGGCTGGACTTGTGCGTGGGAGGAATTTGGTCACCTCTTCGAACCATTTCACTCGTCCTCCCTAATTCGTCAGTTTCATATGCTCTCAAGCAGTCCATTCTGAACACACCGTTCTGTGGGCGAGCATTATATCTAACGTGTCCATGACTCATGGCTGTTAGCCAATTGGTTAGGTTGGTTTGTCCAAATATGGTCACATCTCGGAAGTCGGTAATATTGATTGTTGTAGCTCGCTTTCTTTAGTCCTCTGTTGTAGGTCCGTTGGCTGTCCGATTTTATATGGTACACACGACCACATTTGCCCCTCGATTGCTCACTAGGCCGTGGTATGATCAAATTGAATTGTTCTCTCTTCCGGATTTTGGGCTAATAGACTGCTTTCTTGGTCTTGTCCCCTCCCGTAAGCATTTGGTCATGCTTTCCAAAAACTTGCAACAAAAGTATCGTAATACCTCCACTTCCGGATCCGACTAGTTAATTATTTTTAAGCATAATTCCAACAATTGTGTAAACTGCCCAAATTCAAAAATTCCGTAGCTTACGTTTTCTAAGTATGAAATTATGGTCGGCAGACTACCGTACTACCCCTGATTTATGGTGGAGATGAATCAAGCCAGCGGTGATTGAAGTGTCTGTCCGTTTTTGAGCATTGGCATGTCTTTTGGGGATAACCTGTACACAGTTTCGAAATCCGAGGTTGTGGAGATAAAGAACAGCTCTGCTGAAGGGCTCCTTGCATATGACCTTGAGTGTGGGCTAGCTCAGTAATCAACTCACAGGAGATGCAATCTTCTGAGTACATCAGGGATTAACATTTATTCGTCGCCTAACCCAATAACCTCAACGTAACGTCGAACTTACTCGCATATCTCATTCGGAGTCAAATACGCTTTCCCATGCCATCAAGCGTTATTCTATTCCTGTTCCAGTTGTTTGTCATTGGGGTGATCAGTTTTACACATTTTCTCATAGTAGTTATTTGTCGATCCATATTTAGGGAAAAGCGAGACCTGTTGGCTTTTTTCGCATTATTATTAAAAGTTTGAAACACTTCTAACCCTGGAAGAATGAGTCGGAGGTCCTCCATCACTCTTGATGGAGTTGTGATGAGTCGATGTATAAGTCACATGACACCGTCTAGTACAGCTCCACTAAAGCTTGCAAGTACTACCAACCAGTCAGAATAGCGGTAGCTTACAGACGTGAATTCGGGTTGCTGGATTCCCCCTTGTTGTCATCAGCTGGATAGTCTGGGATTGGAGCCACTTCCTTTTCTGTCGGTAACTCACGTCCGTGCTTTATTACAATCAGTTATAGCTAGAGCTACTGTTTCCCGCGTAATTACTTCAAGGTCAAACTGAGAATTGCTCTCCGCTTCGCGGAATCATCGTCTTGTCAGCGTGTTTCCAAGCCTCCAGGTTCTATATCGTTTAATGAGAAATTTTGCTCAATAACTCTGACCCTTCACCGTGTGTATTGTGCCTATCGCCACCTTGGGGTTCATTCCGGTCAGTGACACGCTAGCCTGCACTACCGTAAACATCATGTGATTTCCTTGTGCACGGCTGAGCTGCACGTGTCTATCCTAATCTGAGTAGATCGGTTTTCAATACATTGAAAGTCACGCAACATATGAGCGGACTCGTGGTGATTGAGCTTAGCTATTGTTCGTACTCGGTGATGAAATAGGAGCACACACACCCTTTAAAGTACTTGATTCCTATCCAGAATTTCATCACACCTATCCATTTGATCATAAGAATCACAGCGAAAAAAGCACGAATACCAACGGACATTATTATGACATCTGACACATGAATGTAGTAGAAGGTGTATACCCCGTAGCCACTAGGGCCTACTCACTACACAAGGGAGACTGGCCACCGTGGCCTTGAAACTTGGAGCGACACACAGTCACACAAGGTTTCCGTAGGTCAAGTCTGTTAACGGGTCGGGTAATCAGCGCATCTGGGATTCCACCTTCTGACCTTTTTGGGGACAGATGTCTTGTCCACATAACCACCAACAGTCAATGAAAAGAAATGAAAAATGAAATCGATAGATCGCACTTGCGTTGCTAACGGCTACAACAATCCCGAGAGTCCGTAACAAGCTGCCTTTCAGTTGGTCAACGAATATTGCTGATACTTAGTCCCAAGCTTTCGTCGTGACATATTACAAACTTGGAATTTAGAGAGCTTCTTGTTGCCATCATTCGTGTAAAGTAGTCCGTCGTGTTTTCAAACGGGCTTGAATCTGAGGACCTATATATCCGTGAAAATCCGTTTATCTCACCAGTCTTTCTTTTGATAATTCTTGTTTCATGGGCATTCGTTGCCGTCATGAAAGTTGAGTGCTTTCAGGATTCTTACAAGGAACCAATCTTCCTTTCTGGAGGTTTATATCCGCCATGCACTGCCTGGATAAGATGCGTAACCACCGCCTTGCTCGTACTCGTATTCATCTCCCCAAACTTCTACCGTCAACCTTCGGCATTCTGGCAGCTAAGTGTACTTATCGATTACTCAGAACCATTGCTTCCCGTTTATTTTTCTCATGATGTACTCTTTACACCGAAAACAAATTTGTTTGATTCCATGTTTTCTAATATCTCAGTCGGGAATTTTCAACTATCTACTATCTGTACCTATCGTTTTGATCTGGGCTCCTCCAGATTACTACTATCATGTGTACACATACAAACATACACACACGGTTGTTAGTGTACCAGATATAGATGTGCTCAACTCTCCTATCTGATTGGCTCTTCTGTTGGAGCTTCGTGTCACTGGATCCATCTTCGACCCCTTTTGTTAACTTCTTTGATTCACATACTTGACTCAGCAGTCCTGTTTGAAGCACCGAGAACTGAAGGTTCATTTTGGCAACAACAAGCGCTGCCTTTCACCTGAACATAATTGCACATTGAAATGCCTTGATCTAGAGATTTAATGAATCAAGATTTGTACAGTATCTAACTTTTCATCGATTGTTCTGTAACTAGCACCGTATCTCCAGATGGTCCTGGTTTTCAATGCGTTGGATCCGAGAATTTGCGAGTCACTTACTCGTCAGGTTCTATTATGAGAAAACACTGTCTAATTCCACAGAAAAGGGACAACAGCCCAATCTTGTTGGAATGACTTAACTTGGTGGGAGGCATTCGATTAGAGTTAACGGACAGTAACCGTGTGTGCTTTCGAAGTTGTCGATAATGTCGACTGTCACTGAAGACGACGCCAGTAATTTTGATCGGTCAAGAGGAACTGGAAAAAGGCAGGGGTAACAGAAATGTCTCACATACAGAAATGCCAGGGTTCAAACCCTGGATGCAGCGGTGGATAGGCACCAATGATGAATTCCAATGAGAGCGAAACTCTAGTTTGGTGCTTCCCGAGTACAAGGGTGACCGAATGGCTTTGGGTTTGTGCTCTGAGAGTGAAGCCTGAAGTGCAGTCAGTTAAAGAAAAAGAATTTTCCCGTCTTTCACATTTCGTTAGCTTATCAGATGTTCTTCCCCATCTGATCATTTCTGAACTGCGACGAAGTTCCTAGTGCTACGGCTTTCTATAGCCTTCTATCCAAAAGTTCATAGGCTAACTTGTTGCAGACTGAATACCAGCACTCTCACCTGTGCAACACACATTGCTTGGACGCCAAGGCTAAATCGTGGCAAGCGCAAACAATTCGACAATTGGGTAAAGTCGATCCATTCAGGTATTCTCGCTGAGCTACATATGACACCGAATTCAGCTTACCCAAGTTACACGAAACAAAGAGTGATAAGTAAGCGTGAGTTTATTTAGTGGGACTTAAGAATCCAGCGCTTGCATTACAGAGGGCCATTTTTGAGCAATTTTTACGCTGTTCTTTTATATCCTCCTTGACCTTGGCTTGCACAAATACGTACTTTAGATTTTGAGCTCACTTCATGCTTTGATTCTTAGTTCATTCTTATTTAGGGTATTTATTCCAATTCATAAGATGGCCTATCCGGATATCCGCATTCCAGCGTCACAGAACCACCCTTTTGCAATGAAAGCTGGAAGTTTGGTTAGGTCAAATGAATTCACTCAGAAGAAGTTAGTTTTCTTCATGATCACAGTTGTCGGTGGTTTTGGTATACAGTTTGAAAGCCTCACGCCGTATCGATGCCGTCTGTCCATCAGACACTAGGTTGGAGCAAATCAATCTTTTTTCCGCGTAAGATCCGGCTCTTCATCTAGGCCACACAAGAGACTACTAAATCTTCTTACCGAGTCCCAAATTTCATACGTAACTGGCTCCATTTTGGTTGGTGTGGGCTAGGAGTGTATGTTTATTCTACTCCAAGGTCGGAATTCTAGAACAAATCCGGACGCCACCAAAACATTTCCAGAGATCACTAAACGACAACCGGGAGAAAATAGTAGGACGGACAGAACGTCAAATCAAACATATTTCACTAGACGAAGATTCACGAATATGTTAACTAAAATGTTCTCGTTGTCCTAACAAATCTTTAGTTGAATTCGGCCACTTTGCGTGAACACAGAAACGAGTTAAATAAAATCCCGGACGGAGTAGCCAAATTTGGTCAACTGTGACCACAGTTACAAGAGAGGCTATAGTTAATACATCATCCACGAAAACACATAACATTTCAAGGTAAGATGGCAGCGTTGGCACACCTTGGGACAGTAGAGCGGCTGAGAGGGAACAACATATTCACCCAACGATGACCGAGTGTAATCCCGATGTGCTGACAACCTTGAGCTTGTTTTTCCTCTCTAACAACGAGAATGAATTCGAGAATCTGCTAATAACATGCATTTGCAGACAGTTTTTCTGAATTCATTTCTAATCAAAATAAGTTAAGTCTGCTGATCGGTGCCTTTGGTTTGTTTCCGTTTATGAAGATTTTGTTTCTACCCCCGCGGGTCGCGCAAATGCAGCTCGTAATCGTAAGCTATCAGGTGATACCAAGACATCAAGATTGCTCTGTTTCGGTGTGATGAGTCACCACAGTGAGGCTAGATTGTTTGTCAAACAGGACTAACTGACCAACCTCTTTGGGGTCTGGTGAATCACGTGCTGGGGGGGGGTCGATTGACTACAAGCCAGAGAGCAAGGTCTGATTTTCATGAAGAGCTCAAAGATCAGCGGAGTCGGCGCTCGAAATGAAGAGTGAAGAAGACACAATGAGCCAGGAAGAAATCTGCCACTCAGGTTCGACTTGAATCGGCTTACATAAATCGTCTGACTAAGATAACTAAAGGACGGTGGCCTTTACCAGCCCAAGGCCATTCAGTCATTCTTGCTCGATTAAGTGGGCCGGATTGAGTTTGTTTTAGAACCGAAATGATTGATGGAAGTTGGTAGAATCATCAACCTTGACGCAAGATTTCAAGACACATTCTTTTCTTAAGACTGCTGACTAAATATGTCACCCACTACAACATTCTAATATGCACGGGACCGGCGGACTTCCGTAAAATATGGCAAGTATCCTGATCTCTATTTTGGAAGGATGAGAGGAAAATTCATAATCCGAAATCCAGCTGTTACTCATGCGGAATCGTGAAGGCAGTTCCCAGCATGCTAGTTGCTATATGATTTTCGAACCTTGAGAAGATTCAACCTGATGTGATGAAACTAAAAGTACAGGATAAGTAACTGATGAAGTGTCACCACAAACCTAAAAACAGTTTCAGGAAGTCTCCAAGTCAATTAGAAACTCGAATTTATTATTTTGTATTCACGACGTATATAAGGTAGAAACATGTCGTATAGCTTGACATCTGTTTTACTTAGAGAAGATGAATAGAGGATTCATTATAGTCCCATTGAATAACATCTTCAGGACTGGAAACACTGGTAAAATGGCCAGAATTTTTGAGTTAGTGGACAGTGGGAGGCAGTTTGTGATGTCCAAGGCACACCGCTCCCTTCAATTTCGTGATCAGAGTTGGCTGATCTTTCTGACACATTTGATCGATCATGAGATCTCTGTGATCACACGGCTATCGATAATGCAGTCAACATTTTGATGATCCGAAGAAGCAAAACAAACGCCTGACTTCTCAAACCAGTGGGAAAATCAATAGTTGGGACTGCAAGTACTCGAAAATGAACCCTTGAAAACGCATGTTTATGTGCCCTGCGTGTTCCGATTTGAAATGCTCATCTAACTGAAATCTAGTGAAACTACATTTTATTAAAATGTAAGGTAACAGTCCCTGGCAAGTTGGAAGCTTAGCTTTTGTGAAACTCTTTAAAGTTCTTAAGGACCTAAATCTTTTGAGAAAGCAATCAATCTTTTAGTCATCTTCGCTAAATCACAACCCCCTTTTAGTAGGAAGAACTGGAACAGATGGTCAGTTTGATATAGCAGTGTTTTTTGTGTGCTTGAGAATCGGTTCAGAAGTCCGAATACACTGAATTATCAGGGTGAATTATGAAGCGCTGATCTGGTGTGATAATAATAAAGTCTATTCGATGGAATATTCTTAAGAGTATCTAATCTGGAACTTTGGAGTCACGAAAATAGGAAAACAGCGCGTGGAATTACAAACTGAGCGCGTTTAGTATAGGGGAAATATATGCACTCCCGATCGAGGCCTTAGTGCAAAGTAGTTCATAATTCAATTACCAATCGTCACAAGACAGCGACAAATAAACTTGAAGTGGAAACTACTTTTGGCTCTTCCAGCGTTGTCAGTCATCTGAAGAACAAATGAGTCCTAACTAAGGTCAAAATAAAGACAGGCGATATTAGTCTCATTTCAGATCACGAATCCGAGCTTTGTTGCCGTATTGATCGAATTTCACTGTGGATGGTAAAACTTCAGGATTGCCGAATATCGTAATCCTGGGCAAAAATCGGAAGTCACATTTCATTGAACCAGTAGGTCCACCAACCCATTTGACATATTGCCTGAGAGGAAATGCGATCAGTCGTTGTCTCACCCGATCCCGACCCATAAAAGGGTCTGTTTTCAAATCCCATGGTCCAAATGTAGTGTTTCTTGTGGTTATTTAACGATACCGCATCGTTTTTAGCATCCAGGGATTATAATACTGGAAAAATGTTCAGTTCAGACATGAGAATTTATATTAGTAAACAAACCTGTTTTCGGGATTTCGCTAGTGATCATACGTAACACGCGGTTAGATTTGACAACAGTCTGTGCTCCAGATGCTTTGAAGTTCCCGATTGGGATAGCATAAAACACGGCAACAAAGAAACTTATTTTCGGTGTTAGTATCCACACGCATTACCTATGAGGACACCGATTACACAGTGCCCATGGAGACGTATCATTCCAAATTCCGCTTATTTGCTGTTAATATTATTTTTCGATCATCCTATCCCAATACCTATGAAACGTGCCTTCATTTAACCAGTTAGGAAGCACTGAAAACCGGTCTGTTTTCTACCGCGTTTTCTAACAGGTTATGGGCCCTGTGACTAAAGAAAGCGTACTGTACTTTTGTCGGGTCAGCAACGGACAGTTTAGGATTTTCAAAAAGGGAATGTTTGGCTTACTAGTCTAACGTGTCGTCACTGTGATCTGTCAGAGCCTAACAACTGTCAGATATGGACAGAAGTTCACCTTCATTTGTTACTTAGTTAATCAGTCATTACTGGCTCTTACCTGCCCATTTGGGCCGGTTTATCAATAAAGAACATCAGGCCAGCTCAGTATGTGACAATTTGCTCATTATGGAAAACTCGATGAACGCTGAAACCTTGATTGAAAAGGTTGATCTGAACAGGTTAAGAAGACTTAATCGTATGAAGTCTGACGAAGATAGAAGGCATATGGTTAGGTGTATGCAAAAAGAAGACAGTCTGAGTTGTGCTGCGCGGGTTCAGATCGTGTTAAATCAGTTGCCAGGACTTTGGGCTTTAGCCAGATATGCCCTCCAGTTTCATGCACTTGAGGTCTGGCCAGGTTCGGTCAGCCCTCCAGCCGTTATCTAGTCGTTTATGTGTGCTTATACTTTTTTGCATAGCATAACACGATCTTTGACCTCATCTGATTCCTCACAGGTCTATCAGCAGGGCAGGCATTCTGGACTCCTGAGGTAGCGGTGTCCGTCTAGAAAGTAGTATCGTACTTACGGCATTACTGTGGCCCCAAAATGCTCCCCAGGATAACGCAGGTCAATTGGTGAGAGCCTCCGCATTGATCAGGAAGTGGCACAGCATTAGAACTCACCATTTCTTCATATAGTTGTCCCTTTTGTTTCGTTTTCGTTTTTGTCATCCTTTAGCTGTTTTTCTCCATACTTATTGGGATATCTCATCTTCACCTAATATTCCTAGTTCCTGTCCTTCTTTTCCTTTTTCCTCTCTTATGGGATGGCCTCCATTCTTCCTCCCTTCCTTCCTTTGCTTTTCTTTCTTTTTCTTTCCGTTTTTCTGCTATTCCGTTTCATATTTTCACTGTCTCGTTTTATTGCTCATTTGCCCCATTATGTCTCCTGTTCTGGCCCTTTTTTCTGTTGTGACTTTATCCCAGGATATCGGAGTACCTATGAGACAGGATAGGGAGAACATGGGTCAATATCTCGCCTAGATTAACACTGGTCCTCCGGGCACAGTCCTTCTGGATTAGATGATCGGTCTTCCGTCTTTGATACCGCCACAGTTCGATGAAAACAACTGCTCTTATCCTTTTACTGCATCTAGGGGCCAATTGTGAATGTTGACTGTTGTTTCTGCGGTACCCTGGATTACCAATTCAAGTGGTAAACTTTTCTTTTGCTCTTGTTTTCACGTTTGGTCGGCATCACCTGACCATCGCAGTATCTGGGGCTCATAATCGTGGGAAGTACATGTGTACCGGACTTGACTCCAACCCTAGAGCAATCCCGATCTTTGTCAGCTTGACTGGTGGGTGGCTTCTACTGAGCTCTCGTGGTTTTCGTCTGCGAAACCTCTAGGAAAACTCACTACTGCCCAATGCCCCTCCACCCTTTTGTATACTTTCGAGTCTTTTTTGCGGAGAGGGCGAGGTTAGCAGCTCCTGGGTAGTGCAGTACATGACGAACAAACTGGCCCTGCCCTTCCTTTCTTATCCAACCTCGCAGTCTACCAACCCGCCGACCAGGGTAGCACTTAGTCCTCCATCACACAACCCGAATTTCTCCTCCCTGTGCTTCTTTGCCAAGTTTCCACCCCGTCCAACGCAGTGGTCGTCTATCATGCTAACCTCTGGTCATGTCAAGGGTCTTAGGGTGCTTGCTTATGCAACACACGTAAATCGAATTTCTTGTTAGGTTAGGTTATGAAGTCTCGCGACGCTAGTTATTCCAATGAGCATACAGGTTCTCCTTGAAATCTCCTACCCTTCCAGCCTCTACCACGTACACCGGTAGGATATTCCGTTAACTAACCTTAGGGCCTGCATCGGCTGCTCTTAGGTTTGGCCCTAAAGGTCATGACACATCCTTGTTTACCATCTTTGTATCTTCTCCAGCAATCCCTTGTCCACCAATACGGATGGATGTCATACCTCGATGGCATATTCCAGATGTGGCCTTACATATCCCCCGTAAACGGGCACTAACAACTCCCACTTTCTTGACGTTACCGTTCTCTGAATCTGCGAGCGGGCCCTGTTGACTCAGCTGGCCTCTTCCAGACATTACATCCTAGTTTTGAAATCTGACTTCAAGATCCCTAACCGTGACAACCTTCTTTATTGCTACTGGATTATCACCAGCACCTAGTACTTTGGGCCTTCTCCTGTTAGCGTCGTCCGTCAACAGCCTGCACGCATCATTATCCGGCGCCAACTTCCGCTTTGCACACCATCTGTGCACACCATCCTGCTGCACCCCACCAGCCCTTGGGTGGCCTGTATGCTCCAAGTTATCGGCAAACATGAAGTGCGGACTCTCTACTTCTTTAGTCAAATCAGTGATGTAGACCAGTAAAAAGGGTGGCCTCAGTACTGATCCTTGTGCTGTACCACTGGGTATCACCCATTTCCGACCTCTATTCCTCCCACTCCAAGTAGAACTGTCTGGGACGGAGAAACCCAACGATCCACTGCACCAGACCCTGTGATATCCCGCAGTTCTGGAATTCTCCGGTCGTTAACCTTCGGTTAACTGAACTGAACACCTTCCTGAGATAGTGGTAGCACACCTCCACCATTTCCGTCACACTCGGCCTCCTCGTTATCCCATCTAGGGAGCAGATAATATAAGTGGTGCACGACCCCTTAGCCAGAAATCCGTGCTGGGTGGTGCCTCCAAAGTATTTGGCTACGTGATACCTTAAGATCTGCAGTACTTTCAGAACCACGGATGTCAGCAATAAAGAATAAAACATGCCGGGCTATTCCCGAATCGGACCACGAAGAAGTCCTGGAGCCAAGTAGTAATTCTCGAGAATTATAGTCCAATGCGTATAGAAAACTGAGCTTTGAAAGCATGTCCACTGAATAAAGTGAATCAGTACTAAAGTCAGGAGTGCTGGACAATACAAATCTGGTCACCCGGTGGCGAAATTTCTGACGACATTCTATCAACATTCAACAAAACTTATGCAAAGCTGTAGCACCTCAAATTTCTATTACCTTTATGGTATGAGTATAGCACCAAATCCATACACTTAAAGGTTAACCGCAATGAGGGAGACAACTGGAAATTAGAATTCGAAACACTAGAGTGATATGGCCCCATATAAAATTTTGATAGGTCCGGGGTTTGTAGAAATAATGAAGCACAATAATCGCACGAACTTTGGTCATTTATAACAACGCAAGGACTTTAATTACCCGCACTTAGGGGGAAGTTCGGAAGAAACCAAGCTACGGTCTACTCATGAGTCATTGATATATATATTAACTAGGCAAAAACAGCAATTGGGGCGATTTGGCTGGCCCAATGACAGTCACAGAATCTTCGTTTTGCTCTACCGAGAATCGACGAAATTCTTACTGGCTGGTTACAATTGCATACGGCAGAGTGGCTTTACTGGGCCGTGTCACGTGATTTGCATGTAAACTCGGAGCACAAAATCAATGCGGATTGGCGAATAAGTGGTTCATCCAGGGGTTCGTGTGGCCACACCCACGCGGACATATTCTTTTTTGAATAAATATGAAAATTTGTCCCGAATTCTTGATGTTCCCACTACCTAAGTATGACTAGTTTGCAATCAAATTTGTTAAGCCTCTATTTCTTATCTGCCTACACCTTCCGGGGACCCAGCTCAGTAATCACTGTTCACCCGGTACACGATTGTTCGTGATCAAGTTTTTGAGTGTGAAAATGGCACGAAGAAATTATCGAATGCGCTCCACTTTTCACTGATTTATTTATTTGCGAAACTGTATCGGATCTGAGCGACTGATTTCACTCACCACACGAGGGGATATACCAAATTTTGGCACGAAGCTATGTTCGCACGCTTATTCGAAGTGAAGTCATGAGAATAGAGAGCTCTGAACGTTGAGGCTGGCTGTCCCAGTGCATTTTCAGATGTGACATTTCACAAAAAACGTGCTTAAATTTTAGACTGGCGACAAGGTGATCAGTTTTGTCTGTGGTTTTCGCGAGTAATAAAGCATCATTAATCGTGAATGACCTACTTCGCATCACTTACGGTACTTTAGTTGTACACCCTGTCCCGGTGTTAGCAGCACTCCAAAATCCCAAATAACTGACACCTTTTTGGCTGTGTAATGCCCATCGGTAGGAAGTTAGCAGAACTTTAGAAGGGTTAGAAACCGGTTTAAAGAGGGTTAGCAAACTATGCGAGAAATGGGGAAACGTTGTAGGGAACCAACATGAATGACATGGGCTATGACCGCCCAAAATGTCAGCGTGTCAGCTCCTAAAGCCGGATAAATGAAGGGATTCGGTAAAGGTTCGGGTAACTTTCGCACGGTTTAGAATTCAGCACCTTTAATCACAATCAATGTTTGGAAAATATGCATTGCTATTATTATATCAGAAAGGAGGAATAGAATCTCTAGACGGACAAACCCAGTGGTTAGATCTTACTGCAGATGAAGGAAACAGTGATGATTATGTAATAATGTCCACTCTAGAAGAATGACGAGTGTGCAACTACTTTTGCTTATGTGCAAATAATCAACACTGCACGAAGGTTCTTCTCGGATGGCTATGGACTGCCATTTTTGAAACTGGTTGTTGAAACACATCCGGTATTACAGGACCATATTGCCCCAGTACCTAACTCTCACCTCAAATCGGTGGTTGATCAGTGTCCACGGGATTGAATTGATAGCTTGGCGTGCGGATCATATTGCCGAGGTCTCGTATGATGATGGCCATCATAAGCATTTTAACTCGAAAGGTGTATGAGAATGCGCGAGCATGCAAACTTCAGGATACGCTCAGGCAGTTCTAAAGATGAAGCGGCTCACTGTCAACAATGTTGCCTACTGGGATATTTGAAAAGACGCAACTAGAAAGTGGATCCCCGTTGTGAAGAGGATCAAACACCTAATTTGCACAGAACCCCACATGTGTACGATGCTTCTGTCACAGTATCATTTTCTGTTCTCCAACATAAAACTGGCTTAATAAAAATCAAACTACGGAAATCACTAGTGTCACATTTGAACGGTTAGTAGCGTGCATGGATGATGGATCCATGTAAGGATTACACGGTGATTCATCGGAGTTTCTTTACCGATTGAGCTCATCTTCATAAAGTGAGCACACGATCTAAAAGTAACGGTTTTTTTTTGATCACTCATGCTTTGCATACAGGTGGGTGAAAAACATTCCCCATTTCGCGGTTATTGCCTATCGTCAAGTATGCATATCCGACAAATTACCGATGCGATTCTCATATGGATTCATTATCCATGCACGGTACTAGCGATTTCAATGAGATCTTAGTGGGAAACTAACAAAGGATTGCACAAGTATGGAGATGGCTGGACAGGAGAATACCGAGAACCATCGGAAAATCTTTGTTCGTCCATCCCTTTGCGGAACACACTGATGACAATATAAACCATATTAACTTAGTAGTTAATAACTTTACTCGACATAACTTTTGATTCTCAAAAACAGTGGTCACGACCTACACGGAAACGGGGAGACGGTGAACACGTGGATTGAGTGAACTGCAAAACTTTTGTTTTTACACCACTGTGCAAAGTGCACGACGCCTCCAATCCGCTCTCAGTCCAATCGTCGTCGAATTTCGGACTATTTTTGCCGATTTCATAGTTTTCCCTTCAATTTGAGCTTCCTGCATTGACGAGTGAGTCGTAGATGCCAGAAGCGACAACGCACACAGGTGTACACACAAATGAAATCAGTTTTTGTCCTTAAGTCTCGCCGTTGACCTACTTATTGATTGTCAGGTTCCTTATACTCACCCGGGGGGTTATAGAGCACTTTTAACTGATTAGTTGGCAAGTCTTACTGACTAATGTATATGGGTTTGTGACCGAAATGGATAAAGAATCACACGAGATGCTTACATGGTCCAGCTTGGCGTGGACTATATTTTACTTTTTTCCGGTAGGTCTGTTGTGCAAAGTGCCAGCGGAATGTATGCTGTTTTTGAGCCGAATAAACCCAGTGTGGTGAGTTGCTCAACAGTTGAGAATTGATGCCGAGCATTACGTGAAAGTTTATTCCACGGAATGTGAAAAATTTGACTTCATTTCAATGGAATTCAATCAAATCGTAAATTCAGTCGTTCACTTTTGTTATTTGAGAACGGCAATTCACTGGTCGCAGCTTTCGCAAAGTGCACCTGACAGACGCTAATCAAACGCATTTCATCCGACCGTCGGAAACATATGAAGTACCCAAGTATCTCAGTTGCCAGGACGCAAAACTAGTTGCCCGGATAAAATGAAAGACGCGTTTTTAAGAGCGATCGACTAGTAATACATACTAGACTGAAATGCGACATTATTTATTGAACGCAAAAGTCTATACAATAGAACGGATCTCCAATGGAAATGAAGTGAATCGTACTTGAAAGCTATTGATCTGTGTGAACCAGCGCGAGCTGGCTTCAAGTGAAAGCTCGCTATAAAGCCTACGATTGGCAAAATCAGAGCATATATATATAATATATATATATATGGTGCCTTTTGGGCTATGCTTTTCCAGCTTCACGATGAACAAGGAAGCGAAATTTGAGCTTCTGGGCTGGCCCAGTCCAAATCTTTGATGGACCTTCGATCTGAAGCAACAATCACAAAGTTGTTGTTTGTGTCGTTTATCAGAACGCAAATTTTTTCTACGATTTCACTGGAGGCCTTAGTTAATTTCACGTAACCAGTGAAGCAGTCAATAAGAGCACTATGTACTGACTAATTCTACCACGAAGTGCTTGTACCCATTTAATCGACTGGACTGAGATAACCGTTCTCAAATTCTTTCGAAGAAACACCTTCGCTACAGAATCCGAGACATCCAAGCCATATGCCATCTCTCTGGAACAATAAGGCGATACTGTGGAAATCAACCGGTAAGGTACCTCGTAATGAAAATACCACGAAGTCCAAATACATTGTGTGGCACAAGCCGCTCGCTAATATTTAATTACAAGGATCTCTTAAGGTTTGAATCCCTTGTAATCTGATTGAAAGTGTCAAGTGCGAATCTTTTGGCCCAGTTATTTAATCTAATTCGAATTTTGCATTTAGTTCTAGCTCGAGTTCGGATGATATGTTTGCAAAAGTTACAAATAACCCTGGTCCATTTGGGGATTTCTATCGAACTGTAATCGCTAGCTAGCTTCCAGGTCAGAAAATTTCCTTGTTCAATGTCACACAGTTCTGAACCTTGTGCTGTTCTCCTTTCCTGTCAAACGACAAATGACGAGCCTTAATATCAGAACTTGGAATAAAAAATAACTCGTAGATAACCAACTAATCAAAACGACTGCTCCAACTTGTGGTCTGTAATCTGCCGTATCCGTTTGTTTGTGCAAGTATTGCTGTTGGTCGATACCCTCAAAGGGCTTTCTTTTATGTTAGTTTATCTGCCTTTCGGCATAAGAGGTCGACAAGGCAAATCCTTCCAAAGCCACTGTCCCAATGCATGCTACTATTTTGTGGGAATAATTCCGCGGAGGACTAATTTTTCCAGGTCAACCAATCTTAAAATGTACACAAGGAACCAAAGCAATATGATTCACGTTTTATGACATTTTTATGTCGGTACAAGAATTTTGGGATTCGGATCTAAGTATCCCGTTGAGAAACGCAGCTTTTTTCCAAACGGGACTGTACCACAAATACAATTGAAATCAAGCAGACAGACGGATCTCGGATATTGAATCAAATGAACTTTCGATTTCCAAAAATTTGTTGTGGTGAGTCAAGTGATGCAATCTGGAACAGCTTCAATATAGCGTTTGTGCATAATCACCCACTGAGAGGCGGAGCGACAGGCTACCGTGAAGTTAAAACAGGCTTAAAATATCAATGGGCCCGGTACATTCAACTATTCGTGATTCTTCCTGTTTTGTACACAAACTCATTAGTTGTAAGTAAACCTCGAACGTGAATGCGTCTTCTAGCTGCTGCGAGCGTCTCATTGTCTTCAGCTGTGTAATACGGATGGGAGCTAGTCAAATGCACACCGCTAATTCGTAAATACATAACTATATATGCATTACACACCGGCTTGAAAACAACAACATATAGATGGGACTACACAGATGGGACAGAAACAACAAGGGAAAATAATAAACAATAAAATGCTGACATTTTGTTTTCACTGTATACATTTTGTTATTTTTCGGTTGTTTTCGGATTATTTTTAGAGCAGACGAGTTCTACAGACAGACCATAAAGTATTTGACCCATTGACTTCCATTCCTAGCCATATCTCTCAGCCTCAACAAACCACCAACAATCCTCATCTGTTGGGTCCCAACAAGGAAGGCAGGAAGCACCAACCGAGGCCAAAACCGAAGCTCACTTCTTCATACCTCAACGCCAAGTCAACCTGACCGCCACGTCGCTGCTTCCAGCCCTTGTCCACCACTTGCAAAAAGAGCATGAAGAGGTAGACGATGGGCAGACATACACAATACGTGTTCAAGCGACCGAATTAGATGTAGAGCGATTATCTCAGTCAGAGAACGACTGTCTACACCAACACACAAGACGACACACCTCATCATTCCCCACCGACTCGATCAACGCTTCCGATACAACGGTGGTCGGAAACAGAAAGTGCCCAGACATCCTTAACGCGGAGAGGCCAAGTGTGGAAACCTTAAAGCAGAACACTACGAACTGTGGAATTGCACGCTATTCCCTTGAGGGCAATTCGGATTTGATGGCGCACCACAAGTGTCGTATGTTCGCGAAAGCTGCTCTGACCTTCGCGATTCTTGATGTGACTTACTCTCCAACACCTCAGCCAGGTGTGATCAAGCTCCCGAGGTGCTTGAAGCGATTTTTCACTTCTGATTGATCACGACAAAGGGTGAATGCAAGCACAGGCTTCTGTCGGTCTTGAAGAAGTACGTTGCATTTTGAAGGTGCAAATCACATGCCACACTTAGAGACCTCAGTCGCAAAGCGGTCTAATGCGCATTGAACTGTCTGTGCATTCTCACTCGGTGAGACAATATCACCGACATACTTTCAGTCAAAACTCTGTTCCTTGGGAAGATTCCAACTGCACCGTCTAAAAGACCAGGTGAAGTGTTCTGTAGAAAATTCTTTATGATATATTTGAAAAGAAGTGTAGGTATGGAGCAGCCTTTCCGTACTCCACTGGAGACGATGCTGGGTGGCGAAGGCTGGCCATAAGCCCTAACCCGACCTGATTGCAGTAAGACGGTACAACTCTTTGAGGACCGACACATACGTCTCAGGTACTCCATTTCTCAACAAACAGTGCCATAGTGCAGACCTATCAGCAGAGTCAAAGGCTGCAGGAATGCGCAAGAATGCGATTATTGTTGACCTTTGGAAAGTAGAACAGTGAGTGCTCTAACAGTGGTGGGATGGTAAAGATTTGATAGACGCATCCACGACCAGCGCGAGACCCGGCTTGTTCCTCTTCGTGGCCTAATTACTTATTACCGTATCATGCCAATAGGGCAATAAGTTATCTGGACAATAACGGAAGTTCCATTGTTCAGAGATGCGTTGATAGTACAACATTTTCGGGATAAATATAGATCTGTGTATTTGATGCCAGAGAAGAGATATGAGAGAACAGTAAAAGGCTGAAGATCAAGGGAGTTGATAAGTAAGGGACTTGATACTTTGTGACACATTAGTACGTTCGGATCTACTGTAAATGTAATCTTTTTCTTATGGCACGAAACAAATGGGACCACTAAATAAACAAAAGATTAAGGAATACAATGAAAATCGAACGAATAAGTCCTGAATTTGCAGTGGGTTGTCTGCTTACATTAGACTTAAGTCGGTAAAGCATCCGAGGACAAAATGTCCGGGACATGGAGCCACACAACGCGGCGACCGTTGAGGAAATCAAGATTTTCACACGTTGATACTTTGAGATGATGTAGTACGACTGAGACTAACTAGTGACATTACCCTTCTAACTACGTCCGACTGATCTGGGACTATTTTTCATCCGAATAAGATGATCTGACGAAAAGACACCAATTTCAGCCAAGTACGTTGTTTAGCTGGAGGAGAAATAAGAAATTTACGAACGTCTCGGTAATCCGCGTGAATGAATCAATGAAGACGACTAGTTGCACGTTTTCGAGGGATGTCAAGGACAATTTACGTGCCTCTCGGTAGCTCATGTACAGTCTTGTGAGATTTCCCTACTCTACCAAAAACACGGGTGAACAAAATAGTCTACTTATATTGCCGATACATTTGCCAAGTAACGGTGATTGATAACAATAATTTTTTTCTGAGAAGTTGTCCATGTTATGGGAGAACATTCATAAGATTGGCACTGGTAGAAAAGTAATCATTCTATTGACTTTAAACCAGTGGTGCACATCCAACATTTGGATGCCCATTATATCTCCTGTCGTCTTACTTTCGTTTTGTGTGAAACGGTTTGGGTCTGATGAGAATGACAGGTGTCCAGTGACTTGTTTACTCTGTGTTAGCCGTCAGCAGCCAGTCATTGAATGGACACTGGAAATATTCTACACTAATGCGTTTTGTCTGTTTCCTCTTTGTTCGCCACTCCGGACTCACGTGTGTCAGGCACGATTGTGAGAGCCGGCTGTATAGTTTGAAGTAGGGGTGTGATACTTCCTGACCTTCAAATAGGGGCTAACGCTGATTACAAAAGCGTATGGATTTGGGTCCAGACAAAACTCAGTGATCCCGATGTTTTGTGGCCTGTCTGTTCAACCCCCAGACCCGATGAACGCACACGAAAAAACAACTATTGTGAACTTTCAGTGCACAGCACAAACAAAAGCAATACTATCACCTTTCCCCTCCCTGTAGTAGCTGCTTATTTCTTATTTTCCATCGTTGTTTCTTACTACCCTGAATCTCACTTCGTTTTTCGCAGCGATGTTTGAGGGTTAAGCCAGGCCTTGGTTACAATCCAGTAGAGCACAATGGGGGCCTAAATGAGTTTCCAGTTTGGTTCACTATCCCTCCCGTCGGTGTTGAGAACCGGAAATACATCCGGATAATGTTTCACTTACTCTGCAGCACTCTTTTCCAAGCTACGCTCAGAATTAATGAAATACCTCATTTGCCTCACAAATGTCATGCACCAATCTCCCCCTTTGAGGGAATATTGTTCCCGGCTTCACATCCCTCGAGCTAATTTGGTGTAACCTGATAAGTCGGATTCACAGTGTATTCATCGCTTGAATGTTCTTCCTTTCGGTTTGTTTAAGAGTTCTACCGCGAAGTATTTTCGTCCATTATCTCAACAGATCTTAGCAGCAGTGTCCACTCTGGGACAAAGCCTACACCTAAGCAACTGTAAGATACGAAATAACTTCCACTCAGGATATAGTGAATCGAAATTCTGAGGTAATGCTCATTAGTAAAGCCTTAAAGTGACATCAACTCCAATTCGGAAGTACGCATAACGCATACTCCAAAACAACGAAATAACATGAACTTGCCACTTTAGGCTTGGCTGAGTTTTATAAACGTCGGCACTGTTACAAAGCAGTCTGAACTCTCAATTGATTATTGGACTAGGCAGTACATGTGATCAATAAGGATACCAGCATACCTCTGGCAAACTCGTTTTGCTCTCACCCGTGTTCCTGATGACCATCCATGAAAAAAGAACTCTCGCCTAATTGAAGACTCCGATTCAGTCCAGTTTTCACAACCGTTAACCCCACATCAACGCGCTCTCGGTCCCGTTGCTACCTCACGCCATATTCCATTCAAAAAGTAGTGGACGATCAACTGCACGATAATTAAGTTGAAGAAGCATATAAAAGACAAAAATTCCGAATACAAGAACACCAACGACCGCGCGATTGAGCCATGTCAGTTATTGCTACGAGCCACTGCCTGAGTTAACTCCTAGTCCGCTGGTCCAAATGGGCCGACAGGAGTGAGCTGATTAGGGTTTTCATACCTTATTAACTACTTCATTCAACCAACAACCTCGACTCATTTTCCAACCAATATTTGCCCCGAACAGCGTACAACAAATCAGGCACTTTAAGGACATGCGTAGAACGCTCCAAACACTGTTCCATTCACATTCGGTCGTCCAAGAGATTAGAGCCTACGGTTCCACTGCCTTCAGTTCATCCGCCAATGCACCGGGGGAATTATCCCAGTACCATGAAGATACTGGTCTTGAAACAGTCCAGCCCATCAACACATCGTCCGCCCCATCAAACGAACCTGATAATGGCAACCAATAATTTTGCGAAAGACACGTCCCCGCGCTCCAGATGACTGTCCCATTAAGCAGAATACCAAAACACGACCAACTTTAGGTGATTTTTTTGTGCCCGGCCAATCTCACTTCCGGTTCCTGGACCTCTCACCAGCGCTTGCGCACTGGGATCCGCGAAACCCACTTTTGTCCCAGAACGTTGCAATGAACGTAAGAAATCCAAAAGGTACATCGGAGAAGCCACAATTGACTGGTACCGCGACCCATAACCCACCGGAACTCCAGCCCGTCTTCAATGCAGTTACCCCAGTCCAAACCTCAACCACGAGTTCTTCCTATTGCAGATCGTCCTTAAAGGCATCCCAGGAACGATAACCATCTTCATGCCATGCTCGATGCACCTACCTCCCGCGCTTCACACTAGTTTGAGTTTCCCTACAGGCACCCGACAGCGACCCACAGCAAGAACAGGCCACGCGCTAGTGGGCTAGAACCCCAAACTTCCGGACGGCTGCTAAAAGACCCCTGCACTAGCAACCATCACGACCAGCACCCGCGTCGCCAAAGACAGGGAGTCACCCATCGAAGTCCGTATGCTCACTTATAGAACCAACAGCCGAGAAGCTCTAAGACGGGAAACCACACTTCGGGCAGAAGCCTCTCCACGACTACAGATTGCGAATGAATGCCACCCTCACTACGAACCACCCTAGAAACGAAGATGGTGAAATGACGCAGAGGACGAACTAGTCCACCGCATAAGTGTGGACGGCCATATCTATCTACCTAGTCGGACACATTGTTCACCCCGTAGCGCGGACAGGTACTGAGCAGTCTCTCGAACTGTCCACTCGGTGGTTGAGCCACCGCCGCAGATTACAGGAAGTGTACTAAAAACCCAAATGCCCGCCCGGCTGGTCCGCAGTACCAATCCCGGGTGAGATGAAATGCCAGAAATCGACAAGCGACCACAACGGCTACCCAAAGCGCAGCAAATACCAAGAAACAAGACGGTTTATGGAGCAATCGATTGAAAGGGGTGTATTAGATACAAAGAACGGGATGCAATAACGATCTAGAAGCATTTGCGGTGAACGATGCCTGGACCGGACTCGTCGTATTCTTGCTTTGAGATCCACATTTGTTGGAAGGTAGAGAGCGACGCCAAGATGGAACCACCAATCCATACGGAGTATTTTCGTTCTGGGGGAGCCACAATCTTAATCTTCATAGTGCTCGGCGCCAACGCGGTAATCTCCTTCTGCATGCGGTCGGCGATGCCTGGGTACATAGTAGACCCGCCGGAGAGCACAGTGTTGGCGTAAAGGTCCTTTCGAATATCAACGTCACACTTCATGATCGAATTGTAGGTGGTCTCATGAATACCCGCTGACTCCATACCGAGGAAACTTGGCTGGAACAAGGCCTCCGGACAGCGGAATCGTTCATTACCGATTGTAATGACCTGTCCGTCAGGAAGTTCATAGCTCTTCTCCAGAGAAGAACTGGCAGATGCAGTACCCATCTCCTGTTCGAAATCGAGAGCAACGTAACACAACTTCTCCTTGATGTCGCGAACGATTTCGCGCTCGGCAGTCGTAGTGAAACTGTAGCCACGCTCCGTGAGAATCTTCATCAAGTGATCAGTCAGATCACGGCCAGCGAGGTCCAAACGCAGAATAGCGTGCGGGAGGGCATAACCCTCGTAAATGGGCACAGTATGAGTAACACCGTCGCCAGAGTCCAAAACGATGCCGGTGGTGCGACCAGACGCGTAAAGAGAAAGAACAGCTTGAATCGCCACGTACATAGCCGGAGCGTTAAAAGTCTCAAACATTATCTGAGTCATTTTCTCTCGGTTGGCCTTCGGGTTAAGCGGAGCCTCGGTCAGTAGCACTGGGTGTTCTTCAGGCGCGACGCGCAACTCATTGTAGAAAGTGTGATGCCAAATCTTCTCCATATCATCCCAGTTCGTTACGATTCCATGCTCAATTGGGTATTTCAGTGTCAGAATACCACGCTTTGACTGAGCCTCATCGCCGACATAGCTGTCCTTCTGACCCATGCCAACCATCACACCCTGATGTCTAGGGCGACCTACAATCGACGGGAACACGGCGCGAGGGGCATCATCGCCGGCGAATCCAGCTTTGCACATACCCGAGCCATTGTCAATTACAAGAGCAGCAACATCCTCGTCACCCATCGTTCGCCGGAGAAGTAACGAACTGCCGAGCCGAAAGATCGATGTGGGTGAGCATTCAAATCATTTATTATATAGGACCAGTAACGCCATATATGGCCGTCTCGGGCCGACAGTTAATTTCCAATCAGAAAGCGGTACCCATTGACCGATGAGCCTGATAGCCAAATATGGTCAAATCAATGGTCCAATCTGTTTGCCTCGTTTACTGGGCGTGTGGTAGACTGACCGAGTCCAACACCCCCACCATCTCAATGATTGGTCGACGCGATTTTCTCTACCCCATGCTCGTAACGCAATAAGTTTAGATTCAGCTAGTTGAACCAATCACATCGCAATGACTCCGGTCTCATGTCCGTCAGCCTTCCGGACCACGCCGACTGGTGAACGTGCGCACTGCGTTGCATTTCTGCTGCTCATCATTTGCGCCAGTCCGATCGATCTCAGGCCTGGATGTTTAAAGCCCATCCCTTATTTTTCGGTGTTGAAAAAGCGTTGGGCTCGCTGGAGAAGGTCTGTACCGGTAGGGTCGTAACAGCGCAGTTTTCGTTCTCAAAACCCTGCTCAGGGTGTCTAGACCGACCACGTAATTTCGATGCGAATTTCACCCACTTGTCCTTCTCGCGTGTCTGCGTAAGTGTCCAGACAATTTAGTCATTGCTGTAGTTCACAAACTACTGAGTGAGTATGCGGTACGAATATGAAACCTTGTATGAGACTTGGTGGGCGTATCTGTCACAGTTATACCACGTCTCCGGTGCGGCTATCCGTTTGCTACGGTGACCCCTCCAGTCATTCGAAAGTAGATGTTGCTGACCGATCTAAAAAAAACCGTGCGGAATTTACCAGACGAAGGTTTTGTATTTACTTTTCCGTAAATTAGAATAAGCAACTTTGACATCTATTTAGGGCTGAGGTAAAAAGAAACGAAACCTTACTCACTCAGCGACTCAAGTTTTAGCAAGTTGGACACCAAATATATATATATATATATATATATATATAACAGTCTGTTTATAAGTACTGTGTTGTGCTAATAGTGGGCAGAAGAAACATGATCTAAGTAACATACAAAATTGTCCGGTAAAATTTTTGGAAAAACCCGAAGGGTGACGATGCGTACAAAATACACTTCCAGTGTCAATACTATCTAACAGCTTCTGTCATGTCAGTCAAAATTCAGTCAGGATGACCTGTCCCAGAGTTTAAATGTGCTGATTTATTAGCCTGGATGTAGTGGTAGTTGAAGGGGTCGGAAGGTAGTGTTTTCATGCAAACATGTGCACCGTCAAAATTTTATCTGTGCACCTCAAATATGCATCAACATCCCCGTTATAAATCATGCTTATCGGAAATGGTGAGAGGATTTAGGGGGTACGAGTGATTGTTTTGAGGTCGCGAATCAACAGCACTTCCACGGTTCTAAGGAAAGTAGCACAAGATGGAGGACGTGTGGAAATAAACTGCTAAGTAAAGTCCCCTGTAACTGACTGATCAATGCAGAACGAATGGAATTTCACTCTTATGGAAAAAGCTTTCGACGTGTAGTCAATATATTAGAAACGGCCTTTGAAGATTAATTTCGGAGACAACACTTAGTTACTTGACATTGATCACTCTTCTGATGGATTCCCCTTTAACAATATGCCCGTCTCCATTTCTTTTTGGTAGCTCCATCTTGGAGCACAATAAACGTTCCCGGATAATCTGCATTCAAAGATCAAAGTCAGTTAGAGATTATTTGTCCTAGTCATGCGAATCTTTAGCCTCGTGCTAGTTTTATCAATGGTGTTCTGTTCAGCGAAGGAATGCGTTTGTGTTAGTAGTAGGAGATCATATAGTTCACGAAATTGCTCGTCATGTCATATCAACGATCACCTCACCATTAAGAAACCATGGAAGCACTGCTTAGCTGTTTTCTCATTGATGGGAATCATCAGCAGTCCATATTCACCGCTTCCGTACTGGGACATCAACCTGGGACGAACGACTATCAGTAAAACATGTTAGGCATTAGGCCACTGTGCCGACTCTCAACGGTTTGTGGTGCTTCAGAAACACCTACTTCTTCGCCGGCTATGTTTGGGCTTCATAACTGAAATTCAGTGGATAATTCGAAGTTTTGTGGACAAAAGTGTCATGCAAGAGGTAAATGTCCACAGTGTGACTTACGAAGAAGTTGGGTGTGGTTATACTGTAACTGTATTTTAGTACTAGTTGGTTTCAACATGATCTCTTCTGTCAAACCTCTCCCATCCCACTGGTATTTTACCTACGTGCCCAAATATAGCGCTTTTATAGACACACTTCGTTTCGTACCCTACTACCATAAAAAATATCATGTCACTCTTCGGCTTTGTCTGTATGCAGTTAACTAACTAGACAGATGTTTTCAGTAATTGGCCTTTTACTCTGGCTTTATTAGGGAACTAAAGTAAATCTCTAGGTTGACTTTTGCCAATGCGAAAGTAACCGATGCTTTATTCTTTTTTATATTTTATCTTTTACCTTCTTTATTAATGAGATAACAATGCACATCACTTTCATTTTCAGGAAGGAAGCAACGGCCAACAGAAGGCTGCTAAGTGGGAAAGTTGACCGGTGGTGGGATGATTTGTATCCGCGCACTTCACGTCCAAACGCTACCACCTTATCAGCTTGACCACCACCGGTCGATTGGGAAACACCTTACTCTTCGGAAAAATTTATGTTGCAGCTAAAATCCTGTGTTTATTCTTCACTAGGCTTTTACTCCAACTCTATATTCTGATGAGGTGTTGAACGCATCTTTTTTGGCTGAAATCTGGACACCTATGTAACCAAAAGTCCAAACGATACCATACAATACAATTCCAGTCTCCCATACACCATTGTACACCTGGATCGTTCTAACGTAATTTCTTTGTAGCGACACGTGGCTTATCTGCATGACTGTGCGGTGCTCTGTTTTTACCAACTTCCCACCAAGAGGGGGACTTTACGACAACGTAAGCACATTTGAACTGAGTCCTGTTTTGTAGTGGCATTTGGAAAAGTCGGAAATCAGTTTTAACCAAGCGAAAAAAAAACGGAGAATGGCTACAGTTTGCCTGTGCTCACTCAGCTTGAGTGTAACCTGTGCATGGTGGACAGAGACGGGGAATGATTTGCACTGAATGCACGCTCAGAGTATTCGCAAGTTTACGATCGCACGGCATGGTGACTAACGGCAAACAGAGGGAGACTTGCGTTACCTACTTGAGCATTTCGATGGGACGAGTTGGAAGTAATGTGCAGATGTCATTTACAAAAAGAAGGGTGCAAAAGGATGTGTTGCAAAAAATTAGAAATTGCTTGATGACAACAAGTGTTGTCCTTATACTAACCCAACATGTTGATTTCATTGAAACAGGTAGCCTCCCATCCTACCAAGAATGAGACAGGGAAAACAATGCATCTGACATTTGTCAAGTAGAAGAAAACGGGAAAAATATTCAATATCGGATGGACCATGAAGAAACTACAATGGATGTATGATTTTCACCAGTAAAGCGAACTAAGAAAGAGATGGAATTCAGTACCGTAAAGTTTCTTACATCATCCAAATATGCTCATTCCCCCGATTTGTCGGATTCAACTGGTAACTGCGGTCGTACGGACCCGCACTTTGAGCACACGATTAAGACTGAAAAGAAATAACAGTAATATTAATGATGTCATGAGATGAAATTTTACTATATTTAACTTATTTCTGCCACTAGGGATAACAACAGCTTCGAATCTTACCAGTTGATTGACAAAGCTTAATGGTACTTCTTCCCAAGACATTGTGGAAGCATTTTTCAGACTAATTTCTCCATCGGCATAATCTTATATTTTAGAAAGATCCACGTACATTTTAAATGAGTTCAAATCCATGGGTCTAGAAAGCCGTGTAAGAAATCTCATCATCTTGATGTTTTCCGAATGAACGTTGTTCTACTGGGACAAGCTCTTTTATTTTGGAAGCTTAAAGGCTTAACCTGTTGTTTTTACAAATAACTTGTCTCTCCTGGAGTTTTCCCTTCGTCATCCACCCCTCGAGAAAGATGTGTAATTTCCGTGGTCCTGTCATCGATTCCATATTCTCATACCTCTATCGGCCTTCAGTATTTCGATAACGGGAGACGTGTATGATTCTGCTTTCTAGATGTTCTTCTCTTTACTCTGATCATTTCTTAATCCCAAAGATGGTCCTTTCTAACTAATCTAGACTCAATTAGAGTTAGTGATTTCCGAAAGGTGGTGAAATGTGCTCCGATCCGATGAATGAATGTGAGTAAACCTTGGTCCCAATCACAACTTTTATAATTTCTCGTAACTAAAAGGGTATAAACACAATGAGGAGGGTACATTCTGACGAAGAAGGACGTTGTTGTCATTGCATGAGTTGGATTCCTAAATCTAACATGGAATAACGTGTACCGGGAGATGCAATCTGATGATGTAGAGCCAATATACAAGTAGTTGAAATGATACAACACAATAACCAGTAAGAAGCACGCGACCAGCTTGCCCGTAAATTAAACACCACATCCCGGCATTGCTTCGCTATCGCCTGTATTTACGATCATCCACTAGGGGCGACTGATGAACATGAAAAATGAAAATTCCGCGACTTTTATTAGCGCGAAGGAATTCCGTCAGTGATGCTTTTTCTAGTTAGCATGGACACGCATTTTTTAAAAGTCAGTTTGATGTGATTTCTGGTTGCCATGTTTTGTTACTGTCTCCGGGATCAGGAATACTCCACTACGTATCGGGAATTCCATGATACTGTTTCGAACAGCAGCATTATTAGAAAGCTGCCATGAAAAGCTGTAGTTCTTGGCAAACCACGAAATAAAAATCTTTATTTCTCATTGACGGCAACAAGAAGAAAGCCACACGAGTTTTAAGTAACAGTCCATGGTTAATGAAACAATATCATTTTGATGGTACTTTACCACTATTTCGTACTCATCAGGCCACGTGTAGTTTAACGGTTATTGCAACTGTACGGGGTTTTGAGAAAACACCAGGTAATGAGATAGATCCTGCTCAGGATTACCTAGTTGGAAGTAGTAAAGTTTCAGTCGTCTTCACAACCGTCATCTGAAAGGTTTTCGTGGAACTCAGCCGGACAATGTGAATAGAACTTCACGAGCCACAAGAGTACAACAGTTACGGTATCTTATCTTTTCCTAACGTCATCGACTGATCACGTGGAGCCATCTTCCAACCAACACTCGGACAGCATCACAACAAGGCAGGGGCGTTGCGTAAAATCCATCCCAATCACCTTAATCTAGTCACATTCAGTGTTTGTTCTAGAGACTGCACCCTAGGACCCAGTATCTTACGACTAATCTCTGAGTTCCTCACAAAATTCTCCCACCATATTCTACCAACACTACGAGGACAACGGTGTTCAAACATCAATAGTCTTTGTATATCTTCTGCTCTTAACGGCCATGTTTCGGAGCCGAACTCACTGTTGCTGCTCACACTCGACATCTAGTCGATAACCGGATGTTACACTGATGCCACACATGCCTCAAATTAGCAAATACCAATCCACCCTTCCGTAAGTACGAAAACAGTTCTTCCAATTTAAGACCACCTGGTGGGCTGGAATTACTCCAGTAACTCAATCTAACTACCTCATACAGTATTTCCGGCGCGAGAACACGGTTCGGTGTGTGATCAGCCCAGTCGGGTAACGGCGTTTCACATTTCGATAACGCAAAACGCATCCAAAACATACATTATCATTCAGGCAATCGAGAAAAACTCGCAACATACTTGGGTCCTAACTTAACAGCACAACATCGTTCGCATATCCTAAGTCAGATAGGTTCCTGTTACGGCAAATGTCAATGGCACTATTCGCACACGAGTACAGTGGCTATCTCCATAGTCATCTTAATGACACAGTTGAAAAGAACAGGTGAAAGGCGGCAACCCTGAGGAACAGCAACTCTCTCTGTGAACTGGGGGTGAAAGGTCGTCGTAAGCATGAACCCGGCTTCAGCTGTCCACACAAAAATTGGTTAAGTGAAATGCATTTCTCTGGCGCACCCTTCAATGGGAAGAGTCGCCAGAGAATTGTACGACCGACGGAGTCGAAAGCCGCGGTCAGATCAAGAATGACAGCAATCCTGGGTCTACGAAAACATACCTGTCCTAAGACTTGTTGCAAAGTGAAAATTTGGTCAACGCAACCCCGACTGAGGCGAAATGGACTCCCGTTTCACTCTTACGCATTTCGCGTGTACTATATGGCAGGTGGAGGACGGTGTCCGCGAGCAGTTTTGATTCAGTACTTACTAAACTAATTCGTCTGTTGTCTTCACATTTCTAGTATAGCAATACAAGCACTGATTTACACTAATCCTTAAGGATCTCCTATTTCCCATATTTGTCCTAGAAGTTTTGTTAACTCTAATGTTAACACTTCAACATCATCCTTGAAGGAGGATGGCGACGGTCCATTTGGTCCATCTGTCTTATGCCTTTTCAGAAAACTGATCTCCCTAATGATTTCCATTTCAGAAGGAGAGATGGCATCTGCCTTGCATGCATAACTGGAAAGCCCACTGCGACTGTGGGCCAACTAAACGACTCCATAAATTGTTCTGCCAAAAGCTCCAGCCGACAGTCTTGGGAGTGAATAAGTATGGCGCCGGAGTTCTTAATCATCTCGCTTACGCTCGGTTTCCGTGAACCAATACACCTAATCTGTTGGTGGAGGTTGCGATTATTTCCGACCGCTCCAGCTTTTACATTTCCGTATCCACTACGACTCGGTGCCATTCGTGTGAGCATCCAACAAGGTAAGGGGAGTTGAGGATATTCATGATTTCTGAGATTTGGATGATATGAAGTCTTGAGTGGCCGTTTCCGTTGCGTACATGGGTTATTTGATCTGTTCCCAGTGTTACCTCGGATCCCGGCCATTTGGTTTGACAATAATGCACTGAAAGCTTTGTTCGAACGGATGGTTTTCATGTAGATGCTACCATGGAGAAGGAGCGAACAAAAACAAGCTTAAACCGCAGCATGTGTGAACCGGAACGATTGGCAATCCTCGAGTGATTCATGCCACCTATGACAAATGGGTGTGGTCAACCTAAATGCAGACTATGAATGCGAAGGAGAGGCCCAGATGGACCAGTGTCGCGTCTTATGAATAAGGTCTGTTAGCCACAAGCAGTCTGTGCACGAGACAAACTTTGATTAAATGGTCACCGCTGTCGGTGCGATCTGCTGTTCCCTCTCCACTAAGGATCCCGGCTGAGCACTTAAGTTATCAGCAACGACTAAAACGTTTGTTGAGTGAGCACTTCAAGTGGTCAGGCTAAGTACTGATAAAACTCGCATTCAGCCTCAGGAGAGCTGCAATCAAGTACGACAAACAGATAACGACGCTTTAATGGACGGCTATTAGCACGTACATAACCGCCCACCCACATGGCACACAAATGGCTGTTAACTAAGATCCCCTGACACTGCAAGTTCGGCTCTCGTGCTTCATGCGACCTCGATACAATGATGAACATGACCATTCGAAACCGGTCGCTTGAACAGTGAAACTTCAGAAGAAGGTCGTGTCTAGGCTACGGGGATTGATTATGAAGGTGGGAACTTGCAAGAGCGTTTCGAGGATACAGCATACTTCTAATTTGTTTTAGCCAGAGGAGCGTGTTTCCTGTTTCAGTGAGCCTGCGGACAATGTCACAATTTTTCTTGGTATCTTACGTGGTCCCTATATTGGAAGAATAAAGATTGGTACGGTTCTGTATAGAAAGGATACTCGAGGAAAGTACTTCACGGCTTGCTATATCGCTGAATGATTTTCCTTTGGGCACCCTAGCCAGAACATTTGACTGAAAAGTCTTGCCCACAAGGCAGTGGGGCGTTAACCCAGCACCAAGTCTCTGAGACGTAGCATACCTATCACTATCCCTTTTACTCGAATCAACGGGCAGCGCTATCCTGATTAGCCTTGCCGACGATCGATTCAGTACTTATTTGCTTCACGGAGGGTGGTGGGAAGGTGCTGCTAGGGTGTCCACCCGCTAACTAGGAGAATGACTAAAGCAATAAACCAAAGCCTTTGTTCCTAACACAAACCTAACTGCAAAACAACGAGGAAAGGCCCAGTGGAAACCCTTTTTTCCGGCTGAGTTGCCCTTTCAAATCAGTCCCTAAATTTGGAAGATCAGACAACTGCTTGATGCGATCTTTACCCATTGACTTTCCAGGCACTATGAATCTTGTGCAAGGGAAATGCCATCCTGTGCAGCTCATTAGATCATGGAGGCTTGCAAGCCATCCTATTATGTCACGATGTAGTCTTATTTTGGCTAGAAGTAGTAAGACTACGTTGTGCCATGATTCCGCAGGCAAACCATCTGAGATTGCGCCCAATCACTTTTCTGTCTTTTGAAATGGGCATGTTTTATGCAATCATACTGGATTTGATTTTGTGAATATTGATGCTGCCTGATGCCCTTACTGGTCTCTGTGTTTTGTCCAGTTTAGGTTGCAATGAGCCACGTGTGAACCACATCGGGCAGCGCTCCGAAGGCATAACACATGCTTGCACACACCAGTCAACCAGTCCGCCAGTTAGCTCACAATAGACGAGTCACTGTTTCTAGGCTTGCACGAGTTATCTTCTTCATTAATTTCCCATACCGCATCTGCGAAAATTCCTGTAAGGTTTGGTTTATTCCTCTCTAAAACATTTTATTCAAACATCCACAGAATCGGGATCCAAACATATCCACCGGCGCTTGTCTTCCGCTGAAAACGTCTGTTGTGATCGTCTTACTGAGTGTCACCACACTAGGATCGCATAGTCCGACTCGTTCCGGTGTTTCATTGGTGCGCCAGTTCACCTGCATACATTTCGCCGAAAGTATGGGAAAGCCTCTTCCAGCGGGGCTTTGGAGCAGTTTACTCAGTGCAACTGATTCGGAGTCCAAACGCAGACTTAAAGCTCAACATGTGTTCATACGATTGAAATTATCATTTAATCACAGCTAAGATGTCAGCGGATCGTGTTCTTTGCAGGACAGTCATTTGACACCAAATTCGGTTGTCGAGCCGGTCAACTCAAGTGCCCAAGGTCGTAGGCGAAAATTGTTGACAGTATACTAATATTCTTCTTTTTGTCTTTTATCTTTTATCTTTTAATTCCTTTAGTAATGAAACAATGTACATATATTTTCAGGAAAGGGGCCGCGACCAACAAAGGGCTGCCAAGTGGGGAAGCTAACCTGCGGTGGGAGGACTCGAACACACGGCCTTCTCGTCCGAACGGCACGACCTTATCTGTTTGGCCACCGCCGGGCTGAGTATCTTGCTTGGGACAGACTATAATTTATTGTTATCTTCTGAAACAGCAACAGATTTTCATTGCCTGTCCATTTATGTCACCAATAACAGTATATAATTTCATACTTTTACGTCCACTTTTTATCAACCTAAACAGGCTTAATGACAAACCCCTCTGGCTTGGATTTACCAGACTAATCAATAAGCAAGACTCCTGACTAGTTAGAATTCGGTTGAATACACGCTAGTAAAAATACTCTGAGGTGCGATGTAAAAGATAAGCTAGAAATCGATCCCACATTTCACTTGATACACATTTTCCCTCATGATATCAGCTCTCGCAGGAACCAGACGCAGGCAATCGTACTACTTTTTAGTGACCTTCAACGAATCATAATCTCTATCGTTTTCAAGTGTTACAAATACGAATCCACCTTTGGCCCACTTACTAATCGGCTTAGCGGCAGATTAGGCCGTGACTGCGCTTCCGGTTAAAGGTTAACAACCTGTTAGCACGTATCGGTGATTTGTCCGTGTGCAGCTCACGTGGCAGCACGATGCAGCTTTGTGACTACATACGAGTGTGTGACTCATTCACTCACTCATTCATTCATTCGGAAACGATGTGACTAAGACTTGAAGCGATTCGAATTTAGTCACGTGTAGTCCATGTCTATGATGGACGATAGGCCTGCTGCGAATGCTTCGTACACCTCGAACAAAACACAAGCTGGCAAAAATAGCTAGTTTTCAGTAATGTGTACTGAAGACACATGAAAGTATATCGGACAAACTCTAGGCGATAGAATCAATTAGGCAATAGACGCATAGGAAATTAAATCATGACAACAGTCATATGAATTATCGTAATTCGTCTACAAAAAGCCCTCTGCATTCAAAAGTAATTTTTTGCTGTTTTATCGCTTCTCTGCCTCATTCTCCACGGCAAATTAAATGTTGAACAAGAAAATTGTGAGCATACAATATGTTCACCCGATTTGGCGGTTATCCACAAATCATCACTATTATCACCGGTTAGACCTACTTCACTCTTCCTCTGTATGAATGTTCCTATGGTCCGAAATTCGCGTGCCATATTGTGACGCAATGGGACGAATGTCAATCACTGGAAATGGACTTGTTCACCCACTTGTTTCATCTCAGTGCGTTCGGTGGAAATTTTCCAACAATCCAATGGGTTTGGTTACTTAACCAATTTATTGGTAGAAAACTGAGTGGTGAATACTGAAGTACTCAATAATGTTGGCATTCAATATCTTAACCGAAAATGTGCGAGACTGGTGATGATTGAATTGTATCCTTGTCTGGGTGCAAAAATTCTGGCTATTGTGACTGTTCTATCCTCAAGGAATTTGCTTAATGTTAACGGTTTGACGTGTAATGGGAGCAGCCAGTCGACCGATTTGTTTACCACTTCTCGCATTATTTCCGAAACGCGTCAAAGTTGTGCGGATATGACGCCTAGCTTATTGAGATCTTATCTGCATAAGGCTGAAACGTGATCCATCTTACGTGGATACACTTGTGAGTTCATGCTATAAGGTGCTATGATTCGTTATGTATTGTACTACAGTCTGCCAGTAGATGCACTCTTCAGAAGTGTTGTGAAACAGAGATAGGTCTTCATTCAGTCTCGAAAGTCTCGGATACAAATTCGAATAATTTTAATATAATTCCGAAATCATTCTCGTCGATCACTTCATAACCAAATCGAGTAGTGGTTAAACGGCGAAAACCGTCCTTTTTTTACCACTAATGGCCAAACAAGAGTCAACAAGGGTTTAGAGAGGGATTTCTTGGGGCACCTGACGCCATTGGGAGCTCTATGCAACCGATAGTGTGGTCTGGTTTGGAGATTAAGCAGAATGATGTTACATGGGATTATTTTTATAGTCTACTTTATATTCAATTTCATTTTAGAATTTTTGTATAGCCCAACGAATGAAGTGGATAATCACTGCGTCAAGATCGAGCACTATGACCGCTGTAAACTGAGACCATGGTACGTCGGATAAATCTATCGAACAGCAATTTTCCGTGGGATCATGCTTGTTCCCTACTTTGGAAGAAAGAAGGTTGTGTTATGAGTTTACATGGAAATCACATAACACAGTTCAACACAGCTTCGCCGTAGCATACGTAGTCAACCAGCCATTGAAAACCGTAGCGACAGGCATGCGTGAGGTTCAAGCATGCCTCGAATGCCATTTGAACAAAAGTAGTCCACCAATCGAAATTCCTCCTGTTTTGTACATGAGTTGCAATTAAACCCCGAACATGAATGTGCCTTTCCGCCGTTTTGTTTTTCATTGTCTTCAGCTGGGCAAACTGGACCGGAGTCAATCTGGCGCCCATTGGAAATCCACTTTTGTGCGTTACTGCCAGTGACTGAATTCGATCTTACCATTTCAGGCATGAAAACTATAGGCTAATATGGTTTCTGTAAAGTCACCGAGACATTTGTGAGAGTGAAAATTCACAGCTACCCACACGCAGAAGGGTTTTTGGATCCGTAACCGAAGCCTTTGGCTCGAACTCGACCCACAGAGTAGTGGAACCTCATACAGTACGAGAAATCTGAACAGCTCATACTTATCGCCACAATTCACGAATGAGCTATCGAACCATTTCATTACTCGCACTGATCATTCCTTCTTTGCGCTGGTGACTCAGTCTCGTATAACTTAGGTGTAACGATAGTATCTTGGCGCGTTCTTAATTAATTTTCCCAGTATCTCATCTGTCTGCGAGAGGTCCCACTGGAATGTCTGATAAGCATAATTTACTTCTTCATCCCAAAGTTCATGGTAAAAGTAATTCAGTAAATTGACTTCGACTGACAATCCTCATTGTCACTACGGGCCAGTGCTGGCAAGAGAATTCAGATGTGCTACTTGATATGACAGGCACCATCTCGCCAAAATGGGTCACATTACTGCCAGCATCTAACTGATTGCTCTAACTTCCGCTGCAATGTCTGCTGCTCCACCAAGACGTTATATCCGACCTGAGCGATTTTCGTCTCCCTGCTTGAAATGGTTTCGTAGAACTAAAGTAAGGGAATATAAAAGTGGTTTGCGACACACGGCTAAATAACTGATAATAGCTGACAAAATTAAGATCAGGGGGCTGAATACACTGTATGCGAACACTAGCAGATAATAGCAAACTCAGCGGCATTTGAAAAGTTTTGAAGCGTTTGTACGATTCAGAATCAAAATCCAATCGTGAAGTCCGAGAACTCGGCAATCAGTTCCTCAGAAGCTCTGGCCTCCCCTTACTTCCACTTTCATTTGTTGTTCTGAATGAGATTATTCTATTTTCGCAACACTCAGTCCTGAAAACTTTGCTCAAAGTTAACGGCCATAAACCTTGTGGACCCAATTTACTTTCTTTCTTGCTACTTGAAACATGTGCGTAGTAGTTCCACTACCCATCTTTTTTCCAATATTTTTCTTTCCCAACAGATCTGAAAATTTGTATTGGCCGTAGCTCAGGCTATTGATTTTCATGTGATCTGATCGCGTTTAGGTCGCAAACGTTTCGTCACCACTCGAGGTGATGTCGTCGGTAACTTGCAATGTGAAGAGACGTTTGCGGCCTAAACGCGAGGCTCATCAATCAGATAATATGAAAATTTATCGTGCTACTGGATCTAACCGTCAATGTTTGGAATTAGTTGGATTCAGACCAATTGGAAGAAAGAATGAGACGGGTACCAACCCACTGCCTCCACCTCAGCACTTTTGTGAGTATTCGAGAACTCGTTTCTTATTCGTATTTTTCAACTGATATACAAATCCATGATACCATGAAGTCTGTGTAAAAAATTTACAGTATTTACACTTGATGCCTTAAGGTGTATTGACCTTTACTTGGGAACAGATTTGACCCATTGCCGCTCTAGGACAAGCCGTGCTGAATCTATGTTCCGCAAGGTGAGCAGATTCTCTCTCTCTTTTGTCTTCTAGACTAGGAAACCTCATAGTTGTTCAGTTTACATTCTCATCCACTGGCTTTACTCCACCCCAGTATACTTTCCTGGCATGAAAAAGAAGGATTTTATTCTTACCGTTAAATCCCTAAAACTACTTGAAGTTGCAGTGGAATTAATAGAAATAGCCGGGTCCTTGGCTTGTTTCAATTCCTTGAAAATTACCACTGAGCACATTGAGAAAACACAAGTTGGCAAACAAGCTCGTTTTCAGTGATTCGTACTCATGCCATTACATCACTATATATATCTTGACAAAATATTTTCACCATAGGAAGGATTGGATTAATCATTTACAAATATGGGTGGGGAAGGGATTTGTACTTGATTAATCCAATCCTTCCTATAGTGAAAATATTTTGTCAAGATATATATAGTGATGTAATGGCATGAGTACGAATCACTGAAAACGAGCTTGTTCGCCAACTTGTTTTCTTAATAGAAATACATTTGCAGATTTTATTGTTCAGAAATACTGATGTTTTGGATAGATATTCGGGCCGTGTCACCACACAGCATTGTCTAAAGTGTTTTCTTATTCATCGACTTGTTCCACACTTAGGCCCCTGTCTTCTCACATCTCTGTGTTTAGAAAGTCATTCGTTATTTTCCCCATTTGTGCGCGGGTCACGGAGTTGCAATGGATGATGTTGGAGCTCACTTCAAAATGTAGCTTTATACATTTCATTCTTATTTTATCAAGGCGCCTGTTTTACCAATATATATATATATATATATATATATATATATATATGCTGGAAATAGAATACGGGTGTTCTAATGGATGCCAGTCTGAAAACAATTTTCCCGTTACACTTCCCTGACAGGAATCACTTAATGATTGATTCACCACTTTGGATTAAGGTCGATTTTGATGGTTACCTATGGCTCATGTAAAAGGTCCTCTCTGAACTTTCAAATTACCTACCCACACAGCACGCAACACTTGGTCAAATTTAAGTCTGTGAAATGTGACCACAATGGAGCCTGTAAATAGTTGCCAATAGACTGACTCTGACACAGCTGCTCCGGACAATCAGTCACGTAATTTGGACGGAGCATAAACACGAACAACCCCCCATACCCTAGGCAGCCACACACAATTGTATCTTAGTAAAAAGTTACCGAATCTAGTCTATGAACCCAAACTACATTGTGCTTGGTAGAATTACTAGCGATCAAGGCCGCAGTGACAATGCGACGATCAGGTGACCTTGTGAACGCTAAGCTATTCAATCAAATTTGCATATATTGATTCAGCGACGGTTTGACAATGTACCGTTACGATTGTAAGCAAGCACACAGATGAACATACATCCGCCAAGTGTTTGGCTTAAACAACTCGCAGGCCAAGCGAGATGTACATCTGTTCATCTGCGATTATCTGTGTGTGTGTGTGTGTGTGCGTGTGTGTGTTAGAGAGAGAGTGAGAGGGTGAGTGAGTGGCCAGTTCTGCCGTGGGCTCACCCACGGTTCGTTTTGACGCGTCCACGCGGTTCAGCTCGAACACCACATAATGGCGCACTCGGATCGATATAACACTTAACGGAACAGAGAACAACCAGCACTGTAGACGAGGTCACACATTGAAATGAACGACAATTTCTTGATTTAGTCCTGAGGTCTGGCAAGCAAACACGCATTGCTAATTAACTTTAGTCGTAAAAGCGAGTCCAGCTGCAATGCAGAGAATGCGAAGCTGCACTACAAAGCTACCCGATTAAATCTGGATTGATAAGCGGTACATGGGTCACTGGAACCAATCTGTTTACCCTCTAGTCTGCCTGCCTGCCTGCCTGCATGCATGCTTGCAGTGTTGTAAATCGTATGCAATCGCACAGATCAGATTAAGGTTATCGGAGTGTGTTAATAAAGTAGGTCAAAATTAGTTGTATGCATAGACGAAGGCATTTGTTTCGCAAAGAAAACGAACACCACAATTCATTCGCAATCGTCTGAGAAAAAAAAGGCCTACGGTGGAAATTTGTCTGTCAAAGTTGGGTGTTCGTCCTCATGAACTGAAATTAAACGCCGCAGCAAAATTGGCTCAGCAATGACTCCGTAGGTCGGAACATGTACGCGATAAGAGGACAACTCCCGGTTCCATTCCAGCTGGCAGTTTCAATTTTAGAATGCAAACAGTGAGGGCAAGTTTGTATTAACCACCCTCAGGTCAGAAACAATTCCGCAACCCTGGGGACCGAAATACAATCGTTAATTTTCTGTCACTCTAAACTGTACATGATGCACCGGTCATTCTGCGCCTGGACTTTCACTTGGCGAGCCGTCAGCATTCAACACCTGCGTCTGTGAAACTGATAATACATGCTATCATGTGACATCTTGATCTCAGTGATCATGTATTCTCGCTATTCACAACATTATTGAAGTACAATAAGTGCAGAGACATCTCGGGCAAATCAAAAGAAGATAACGTCTAAATTCAAAAGCTGAAAAGAATTCCTTGACATTCAGAAACCCAGAATGGATGCTTTTTGCAAGATAAAAAACAGCAAATATGCGTAAGTGAGATAGCGCGGGATATCCAGAATGAGCTTTTATGCAACACTGCAGGATCACGCTCAATACAGTATCTGGATAGACCACCTCTGCCATATTGCTAAACCTCTGGGGTTTTACAGGACGTTACTCATCTATACGCTTCCCAACACCTCAGTACAGCCCGCGGGTGGATACCTTAAGCTCCGAGTTTGACAAAGTCCCCGAGGACTTCTCGAGACGCTTTCAAATAACCGTGCGTCTCAGACATCCTCTACAGAGGAAGTCCTACGTACTACCTTTTCATAACGAAAGCGTTCTCAACGAAGTTCGAGGGAGAATTGCTGATGCCCAGCCCCGTCCACGGGGTTGATTGATCTTTACTAATCGGTCCAGGGGATATCGTTGAACTCTGATTCCAAATCCATCACGGATTGGGTGTGAAGTAAACGGTTGTATGCGCACCGGCGTCAGTGGCCGAAGGGCGTGTTGGATACCCAAGATGTCTGGCCTCATTCAAAGTGAGTATAAACAGAGGAATCAGTCACCGGTCCTCCTCCGTTCGACTACCTTGTGGGTTAAACTTTGGATGGCTAAAGGCACGTGGACCGGACAATCTAGCAGCAGTGCACCCAAGAACGCATCAAGGGTCGACTCAACTGCATCCCTTCATTGATTACTCCTACTTACTTTAATTTACCCGTACAATCACCCTCAAATTCATCGATTTTCGGCTTGTTGTAATCGCCAAAAATAAAAATGAAGAACACAATGAGCGGAAAGCAAAACGAAAAAAAAGTTGTTTGTTTGTTTCGCTTTATTTCTTCTATTACCACACTGACTCAATTTACATCTACCATAGTTTTGCCATATTTCTGACAGTCTGAAGTCAGGCATATATATATATATAGTACAAAACAAACTTTAATTTACACCACTCGGATTGCATAGTATTAATAACCAAGCTACTCAGACAAAACGTTTAACTAAAGCTTACAATATCGAAAGTAGGGAAGAAAACTGAATTTTACCACGGCTAAATTCCATAGAAGTAGTGTGCCTGTGAAAATCCCCGGAACATTCCGTACATCGGCTGTAGATCAAACTGACTTCGGTATCGCAAAGATTAATTGGCTGTGAAACTACTTATTGTCTGCTGCTCTTATCCAGTTGATCCGTGAACACAGCAGCACAAGTGTATCGTTTTAATTTACTAGAATTTTCCAAGTGCATTTCACTGTCAACAGGATTCGATCCGAGGACATGCACAGCTTAGTTACTGTAGTATTTGTACTTGAAGTTCAGTCATTCGCAGTAACGGACGGATACGGACCACCAATACACATTGGATTGACTCCAAATCAAACTAGGTCAATAAAGGAATTCCACAATAACTGAACGACACGTCCAGGGTTTACTTCTTTTATCATTTACTTACTTTATTAATAAGACGAAAGTGCACGTTACTTTGCAGGAAGGGGACCGCGGCCAACAGAGGGCTGCCAAGTGGGGAAGTTCACCGGCGGTGAGTGGACTCGAACCCGCGACCCTCAGATCCAAACGCCACGACCTTATCCACCTTGCCAAAGCATGCCAAACCATGCGCCTATATACAACATAGGATCCTGATTAGTGGATTGCATTCAGTTCAATGGCATTCGAGGAATGTTTGAACTTCACGATAGCCCAACCCCAAGGCTCCGATAGGCTGGTTGGGTAAGCGGGCTAATACGAAGCTGCTCCGAATTGTATGATGTGATTTGCACGTCAACTCCCTACAGTTAGGTAGATGGTCACTGTTATGACTGAAGATAGCATATCGACCTAACTTAACATGGTGCCATTTACGACTAGCCATAAACTCCTATTTGCCACATGTCACACTCAGCCCAAAGGCACTTTTGGGGCTACGTGCTTCTCCCTCATATTTTTCGTGCATTTCGGCTTCGTTTCAACTAGAGCAATAAAGTTTGGAGCAGTTATAATGCAACCGAGACGGTCACTAGTTTCAGTAAAGAGGACAATAAATTCATGAGGGAACGGTCAAACTTTTATTACCATAGCAAACTGGTTCTTCTGGAACTACATAAATTAGAAAGACGGAACTGTTGTTGGGACAACTCAACGCTCCTTCTAAATATGGGCACAGATACCAATGATAAATGAACAACTTTCCGTAATCGCCAGAGCAATAACTGTTGCACGCAGATGCACATTCAAATGTACATGCAAACACACAAATACATACACAAAACAATACGATTTCCTGGTGAAACTACCCAGTGAGCAAGTTAAAAGCGAGAATGTCTGTAGGATGAGCAAGTGCAATATCTTCTCGCCATTCAGCTGCCTCCAATCCTTATTCAATAAAATTAGGCCAACAAATCCGGTTCAAGGTGGGACCAAAGTAAGTTTCTGGACAATACTTATTTCGACCTAGCCGACCACTTATGAATGGTATGACGTGATTTGACAGATAGCAAGAATTTCATCAACTGGTGTGGTTTTAATAAAGAGATATGTGTCGCTTCCAACCCAGTTTATAACTGTTCAGAACAACACTAGATTGCTAAATGTTGCCCCAGAATAATGCTGATGGATAGCCAAATACTGTTAGATGGCGATGAATTGTGAAGTGTTTCGAACTGTTGGGACCAAAGAAGCAGGCTTCGCAGACAATTTTATAAAACTGTGCCCACATACGACCTTCATCCTGATGCAGCTGTTTGGCAATTTGGTTGTTTGAAAAAGATCTGAGTGATTAAACAGTTATAGCTTCATAGGCCACGGTTGAAGGTTGTTCACAGGATGTCTAATTGACTTGTACCAACAGCCGATCGGCATATATATATATATATAGCGTTGGAAACAATAGGTGATATTTATCAGTGACCAAGTCAGTGGCTTTTGTGCATTGCAAATCTTACTTTCCCCATCCATTTCCTCAACTTATTGTCTTTTTCCTTTTGAGAAGACAGTGCTGCGAGGTAGCGACCAAAACCAGAACAGTTTGGTGTTAGGTTAACGGTTACAAAAAACCGAAACCTGTGGTGGTCAAGCAGATAAGGTTGTGGTATCTCATCCGGAAGGTAAAAGGTTCAAATCCACTTGTCGCCGGTCAAATTCTCATTTGGCAGCCCTGTGATGGGCGTGACTTCCTTCCTGAAAATGAAATACATCATTGGTTCATAATATAAAGGAAGTAAATGATAAAAGGCAAACTGAAAACCACACGTTTTCATGAGGGTGATTACTCTCAATACGTTCTCCGGGAGTGAACAAATAATTCCGCACTGCATCTGTCGTCATGCCGGATAATCAAGATCGCGCTGTCCATTGCATCGAGCGGGGGGGGAGGTAGAGATAGGTTTGCTAATTTTTTGTTCAACTTCTCTTCTATCTCCAACCCAATATCTCCCCTCTCCGCCTACCCATAGTGTCCCCGTTGATAACACGCCCGATAATCGAAATGGCTCATTGTCAGATAGCGTAGTAATTAGTTTTCAGTCTGCAAGATCACGTTTTCTCAAGCCTCGTCAGCCTCTGAACCTCGGTTCCTTCAATGTGTGCACTCATATCTCATCTTATCTTATCTTTTCTGGCCCTTTGTAAGTCCACTCCCTGTTTCTATCTGCATGTTCACACTTGTGATACAGGCATGTGACTCTGGGGAAAAGCAAGTGTCTTTCGGGTTTGCCTTGCTGTTTAACGTTGAACGATGACGATGATGAATGGAATGACGAGAATCTTCAAAAGCCTCTGCCGCTGTGCTTTCACAACTTGTCATGAATTATATCAACTTCACATTTGAGTATATCGAATTAAAAATTAACTTCCTGCTACTTTTATCATTCTCTTGGATACGAGGAATTACGGGGTTGTTGGAATTAAATCCATCGACTTAGATCGTTTCGAGTGGTATTAAACCATAAGCTAGGTTTCCTTTCTGTACCGGTTGAACAGGTCATGATCTTATAGTAGTGGTTGTTGTTTTAATCGCTCACATACCTGAAATTAAGTTCACTTTTTTCCCAAAGGCTTTGAGGTATGGTTAGGGATGGTGGACTAGTGATGATTGCGTCAGCGAATCACGAGGATGGTTTGAAGTACGCGTAAGAAATACTAGGAAGATGGTTGGTCGAATTCCTGACCGGAGAAGATGGATATAAAAGGTTTCAACGTGTCACCGAGTTCAATTTTTTTTCCAAAGTGTCTCACAACTGTGCGTTTTTTCATTCCGCCATCTATTAACCGGGTCGAACTGGAGCGAGCGAAGCTCGAAAAAGACACTTTTTATAAAATGCGATATTGAATGATGCTTTATCTTAGTCCCATAGAGTTTAACCTCATTCAACATGATTTGCTTTAATCTTCGTAAGTTCTGCTTCTGACAGCTTTTTGTGTAGTTTTTAAACCAAAAAGAACCTTGGTAGTATGTTCACATACGGATGGGTGAACAAATTTCATCTGGAAGCAGAAAGAATTTTGGTATCTCTGATTGCAAAAAGAGAGCCGTTAATGTACCTTAGATAAGTCCAGCTGGTAACTGATTATCTCCAAAGATCCAAGTGTATTTTGTTACTGAACCGCCGAGGCTAAAAGTTACCCAACTCGTCTTAAATTGATGACTGATTACCCAAAATTAAAGTATGACTTAGCTGAGGATACGTCAGACGAATAGTCAAGATCGGCTATACTGCGGATGATCGATAGCTGTCTTGGTTTGTCCGTTATAGGCAATACAATTAGAAAATACAATGCAATATCTTTAAAGCACGCCAATGTGCGATCATAACAAGAAACTGAGGGCAACATTTAAGATGGGAAGATAGAGAGAGAGAGAGATTGTGTTCAGTTTACCCATGAACCACTTAATGTAGTCCACCACAGGCTCGCCGTAGTCTGGATACACAACCAGCCAGTCAAAACCATGGCGACAAACGAAGAAGTTCAAACAGGCCCCAACTCTCATTGTCCCGAAGATATACTGCCAATCTAGATTTTCCGTAATTGTAAATAAACTTGAACGAACGTGTCTGCCAGTTCCCTTGGCCTCCTCGTTGTCTTCAGTTGCATAGTTTGGGTCAGAGCCACTCCAGCACGTATTTGCAGCTGGGAAGTCTATTGCTACCTCAACTTAGAATGCCACACGTGGCATTGTTCAATCACCTGCTTGGTACTGAATAGTTGAACCTGCAAGCTTGTGCCACCGAGACCGAAGATTGGGCTGAACGGTTTCAAATGTGGTGCAGTATCCGGAGAGACGTGAAATAGGAGGACCAGACGCCGATTTCCCCAGCTGGTGGTCGTTCGTTGTATTCATTCATGAAGAAATTGGCATTTCCGAGATCTCCCGCATCGGTCCTGTTCAACGAACTGAAAACATGATTGCTCAGTCAAGTCATTCGCGTGAATATTCAACCCCACTCTTACGTTCGACGTCTGAATATGAAATTTTGTGAATATATACTTACACACACATGCTTCTAGGGACAATTTTAGAAATCAACTGAAGATACAACTACGTGACCGATTGCTTGGGGATATCAACCATTCTGAGATTCAAAAGAAAATAACGGTAAATTCTGATCTCACATCTGCTAAGAATCCTGTAATTTGTGAATAGTCGGCGGATGTCTCTGAGGCCTCAGGCAAAGATTAAGTTGTTCGTTATCAAAAGTCTTACTCCCGTCCATCAGACAATCCACACGAGACGGAATCCGAAGCCAACTCCCAGAAAGTTCCAGAAAACGACAACAAGCACTTGCATTGTTGCTTCTCAAGTGAGGAACTCCGTTTGGCTCTGGCAGAGTCAAGTGCCATTTCGTGCGCGAAGGCTTATCATATTCATGAGATTTGCTTTCCAGCCAAATGTAACTTGCCCAGTGCTAACAACGAGACTGCAAATGAAGATATTAGTCATGTGCCATCAACTGACTGCAGTCAGCTACTATACTGAACCATTAGGTTTCACTTTGGATTGCGATGTTGGGTTATTGTTGATACGGGAAGTAGTGCATTGATCCCTCCCAAGGAAGTTCTTGACTTGAACTGGTCTAGTGTTCCCATAAAGTCCAGTAATGTGCATATACATAGCATCAACAGTCACTGCCTCAAACCACTTAGTAAATCCATCATTCCAGTACGATTGTCGCAAGAATATGTCTCCGTTCACTTTTTGGTCTCCGACGTCGTTTCTTCTATCTTGGGATCGAAGGCCCTGTATATGTCGGGTCATTCTATCTCATTTCAGGTGAAAACAGGTGCTACCTCCGACCACCCAACAATCCAAAGATTAATCGCACATTGTTGCAATAACAAAGGCAGCAATACTGGGAGTTGATGATGATTCGTAGTTTCGAAAGTGACAGATGTTGCCATACGGACAGGGTGTCCTAAAAGCGAGCAAGAGGGTATTATTGCCGGCGTCAGTCCATCACTATGGGCGACTCCGATTATAATGCCAATGAAAGGTGACTGTTAGACCCCGTGTATCTGTGGTGACTACCGGATGACACTCAACACACGGCTGAACGGATGAATTTCTAAAACAATAGAGCCCCGAGAATTTTATGAGATATCCACTTGGCGACCGATATTTCTTAAAAATCGATCTGGCAAGTGCATGATTGCAGATTCCTATATAATTATAATCCAAGCCACTGATTGCCACTGCTACTCCGTGGAGTTTATTCCAGACCAACTTTCTACCATTTAGCCTCCACCTGTCATTTGGGATATTCCAAGCTGTTTTAGACGAGGCATGTCAGGATGATGTCACCATTTTTGAAACCGCAATACATAACTGACAGGAAAATACAGTCTCATTTGAGCCAGTGTAACTCATGAATCAAGTGATTCTCCGATAGGTTATCGTCGGTCAAAGGAGTGCACGCCCAACCAACTATGGAGTGTATGAGGATGTTTGGAGGGGCTACTCACGCCCGACGAGAATTGATTATCATACCTAACTATATCATAGGGTTTACATCAAAAACCCAGATGTGAGGCCACTTGTCCACTTCCTGAGTGATCTACAAAGAACTTCCGGACAATCATTGTTTAGATTCTGTAATAAAATTGGTACTAGGAATACCGCCACGGACTCGAATCATCAGCAATTACAGGAACAGCTCCCACTCAGCTCTATGCAAAGAAATTATGGTTTTTGAACTTAATATTGGTATGCGAAATTCGACCAGTCGCAATAATGAACAGATAAGAACTAACATCGAACAGTAGAGTGACCTCCACCAAAGTTAACCAACTGAAGACAGCGAGGAAACCACGCCAGCTGGGGAACGCATTCGGAGTTTAGTTACAAATCACAGGTTTACGTATATTTAATAGAAGATATGCTTAGTAGTGAAGTGGATTTCCCCCAATGACCTTCGAGGAATGTATGAATTTCACGACCGCCTGACGCCACGGTTCCCATTGGCTGGTTGTGTGAACAAAACTGTAGCGGACTTTATCACTTGATTTACGTGTAGATTCATCGCGCGAAGACTGCAGGATGAACACAATAACTTGAAACACGTTAGTTTGCTTTTACTGTATGATGTATCGAGGCGTTACTAGCGGAAAAACTTTGGGCCAAGGAAAGTCAATGAATCTTCGTTTTTTCTCTTTCAGAAGTAGTCATGATTCTGAGTGAAGTGCTGCAGACGACAACGAAACAATACATAAATGTGTCAAGTGATTCGTAAATATAATCATCACAAATTTTTGAAGTGAACTCCTGTTCACAGAATCCTGGCGACCCTCTTGCAAATAGGACAGAATCCAGCGACTGTCACCGACCGAAAGATATTAGATCAATGAATTTCTGAGTCCATATATACATATATATGTATATATATATATATATATATATATATATATATATATATATATATATATTCTATTGCTCAGTCCTAGTTTAAAGCAATTCCAGTGGATGTCGCTCTTTGGAGTCCGTGTATTTGTACTTATTTGTCACCCATAATTATACGCATATCCGCCTAAATTTATAAACCCATAGATTCTTTTAGTTCACTATGTAGTTCACATTGGCGATTCAGATGCATAGCAGTTGACGTGATCTGTGCAATCGCTCAGCAATTTTAGGTTAGCCATCTTCCCTCGAAAGGTTGAAACAATTTAAGCTGACTGTGTAACGAGGACGTGGTGAGGTGCCATATTGGATTTGAGTGTGTACGTGTTGATGCTGGATGATACGCCTATTGGGCTTTGGCTCTCTTTGATTTTTCTGCTTCTGTAATTTTCAGGTAGGCCACGTAACCTCTTCGAAGATCAGTGTCTCAGTGCGTGTTACAGCCTCCAGAATGCATCAATTTGCGGATAAACTGCGAGTATCAGGAGCGATCATTTATTATGGAAATCGTGTCACGTTCTAGTTAGTCTGTGTCATGTGGTCTGCATGAACCGCGGACGAGAACTTCATGCGATGTTGGTAAACTGACCCATTTTCAAGATGGACACAGGCATAAGGACACAAATTGGCATCCCCACTTGTGTATTTAATCAAAAACAACAATAATGACTTAAATGAACCATCATTTTGTTGAGGTCAGTTGCAACTTACAATGACAATCTGAAAAACGAAGGCAAGAAATATATTTAACGATCTAATGGACACCGACTAAGAATCATTTTTTTGTACAATAGGGACTCATTCATTGATTGTTGACACTGTACAAAGATGGGTAGTTCCATCCTTGTTAGGAATCATGGTTTCTTTATGGTGAGTTGGGCGATGATATCACATGGTGAATTATTTCATGAAAACATTCAATCTCCTACTACTAAAATGTACAAAGATGGGTAGCTCAGTTCGTTTGAAGTGTTGGACCACCGTTGAGAATAGCAGTCATTAGGAAGAATTTTTCTTAGGAGGGGTTGGATTAGTCAGACACGAATATGGGTGGGGAAGGGACTTGTGGTGTTACATGCATAACCCGATTACAGATGAACATGTTGTGTTAATTGTTTTGTGGTCTAGGGTTTGCATTGGGACGGAGGATGGGCCAGGGAAGCAGAAGCGCAACCACAAGTTGTTTTTGAGAGCATAGTGGACGATTGTGAAGGTGGATCGCGACATATTATGCAGTGCTCAATGGACGACACTTTGCCGACCTAGACTGTTGACCTCTGACCCTATACAAGGCCCAAAAGGCTTGCGTTGCATTCACGGTGAGGTTAGTCTGTGCTAGGTGGGAAACGACTGCGCTATTAAGCCACTCAGTTGTTCCAGTGCCCAACCATGCAGGGTGCGTTCAGACAAACGCCTGGTCGTGCGGCCGGTGCACATTATCCCACAGGAATATGTGAATGAATAAACACAACAGGAGGCTGTAGAATCAGGAACTTTGTCTTTCAACCGTAATGGCACTACGGGGCGGAATGTGAACAGGATTCCAAGCTTGACTGCGTAAAACGTCTTAGTGATAGCGCTAGTCAGTCTTCTTCGTGCCATGTTCGCTAGTGTGTCACTCTTGAATGGCAGAGATATGTACACTGGCTTTCTCTCCACCGTCGCCCTTCTAGGTACTTCCTTTTCTGTCTTTAATTTCTTATCAGTTAATCTACTTCGGAAACCATTTTCAGTAAATACTCTTCTTATCGTCAGAAGTTCTATTTTAAGAGTATTTTCTAATTGCTCTCGATGTGATTCAAAATCACAGGCTGATCGCCACTGACAATGCCTCGGACTATGCCAATCTGCTTGGGTCACGAGAGTCATTTATCGATAGAATCGGTCGATTGGACGAAACTAGATAAATCGTCTGACAATCTGATCCACCTTATAAGGCTCAGTGGAGATTTGCATTCTTGCTGGGGATCGGGTGACAAGGCTTTAGAACAATGCCCATGCTCAAGAAAGGCAGGAGTGAATAGGAAAATTTCGAAGCAAAATTTTATGCGCTTTTGATTTTGTGCCAACTGGAAAACTGATTCATCTGAATGGGAGGCCGAGAACAGGTTGGTCGAATCCCGGACAAAGGAAGAGCGAAAACTACTTTTGAGCAAATGCAGCAAGATTCATTGAAATCAAACACTTTAATTGGACGGGCGTTGATGTTATATGTAGTTGGATACGTTTGGTCCAAAATCCCAACATATCGCCGCTGCATTCGGCTGGGTAGTGTTTTCCAAACTATTTTACAAATATGTTACACTCGGAGGCCAAGGCGGGCGACAGTTCAAAAAGGTAACTTTGAAACTTAGTTTATCAATAAACTCTTCAGGTTTACGATTAACTTTGGATCAGAACGTAAAAAATAGCACACAGAAACGTAGATTCTCTGAACAAGTAACGACTTCCCTTTGACTTATGACGCACGTATTTTGATTTTGTCATGTTAGGCAGACAATAGTAAACATATCTTCATTCTGATAAACAGCAAACTGCATGCTTGGTTCGATTTCATTAGGCCGTTACATTTCCATTACCTACCAGGAAGGCCAGGTTGCCCATGCCACCTACAGAAAATGTGAATCCAAGCAACGATCACTCATCTGTTCTCTTGTTATCTAGTCAAGACAAAATTTTCCCTCTTGATAGGATGGCAGCAGAAGTGTAGGCTAACTGGTCTATCTTGTTGGAACCTCTTCCTCTCACTTTACTCGGTTCTATTGGCGTAAACAAGACCGCCTCTGATAAACGCATAGTCAGGATCAGTGAAGGGTTTGTTGATGTACGGGTTTCGGCGATACTGGTAAACTCCGGTTCATTTTAACTCCTACACTGGGTGTTCTTCAGACATTTCGATTCTGTGTCCTTTCGATCAAGACGTCCGTGTGTCTAAGTTTTCAGCGGATTCGTCGAAATTTTCGGACATCAGTGAAAATTTAGTTGGTACTTTATATTTTCTTAGAAGGAACGGCATGTTTCAAGCTACGGAAAACGGAATGACTACAAACATATACTCCTTCTCAAAATGCACCGGAGTGAAAATTAGCAAAACGACAAGCGGACTGCCCTTGTTCAATGGTACCGGAAACGGAAGCTTGACACGCTTTTGATAGTCTCACAAGAAACGTTTAATCACAGATGGCCACGTCGTCGACTTGAGTGCACTCTCATAAAGTACGACAAAGCAGTCACTTTCCGGTCATTACCGGAGAATCCGCATGATTTAGTGAAATTTCGTTTCGTCAAAAACAGAACGTCAATCTCCATCCCATTAAAACACTGGATTCCTCCCGATCTTGCTATATATGCTCATATGTATGTGTAGCTCTTCTTTTTTATGTGGTTTGGGCAATTTGTGATCACCTTAAGGATGAGTCAGCTTCCCATGAAGAAAACTGCCTAGTTGATAACTTCCACAGTGGTGCACAGCGGGACAAGGGCATTGATGAAGAGAGATGGGCTGCCTAAGTAGGACCACTGGAATTCACTTCGCGACACGTTCTGCTGTGGACTTTGGGATCCAGAACAAAGTAAAACCGTGACAGAAGCAAAATTGTCTCAGTGCAGAAATGATCAACTCAGAAGAAACCATCTAATAGACTATCGGACGGCAGAAATTAGACATCCATATCCCCCGTTTCCGAAATACTGGGAACCGACGGGAGAACTTTGATGAAACAAGTATGACGATCAGAGCACGGCAGAGATTACGCACCTAGTCAGGAAGAGAGAACAAGTTGCTTGCAACAGTCGCAAAATCAAACCAGAAATCTTCCAAAATGACAACGCACGTTCCGGTCGAGTGAGAATCGTTGCAGGAATGTTGACGTGATGAGATGTTTTCTAGGGTTGTTCAGTTCCTTCGATTCGGAAACAAGTGAAAACAAGTGGAACTGTTTGCAAATGATGTTTTTGCGAATAAAAAATCTGCAGAGTTTCCAAATTTTGGGAAATGTCCCCAAAATCATTTGGGAAGAAATATCGGAAACTGTTGTCAACTGGTTGCTATGCCGTACATCGGTAAGAGTCAGTGCAGCTGTTTCCGTCACTGATGAGAATACGAGGTAGGAATCTGCTCACAAGAAATCCTCAGATGTGTCTCATTCCATTACTTCTTAAAATCGTCACGTGGATGGGTGACGCTACAGCTAACACAGGAATCAAACACATCAGACGAAGGGACATTTTCGCATTATGTACAAAAACCCATTCCACTCAACCCCTTGTCTTCCGCAGTTCATTTTGTTTGTAAAAACCTTAATGACATAGACCAGTATGCATATAAGACTTTCTTCATAGTCCTTCCGATATTGACTATTTATCTCGTTTATTTCTACTCGGCAAATGTCACCTGCTTGGTTGTCCCTGTCCTATTCTTGAATGGGCGAGAGTCCACCAGTTTCACTGAAATCAGTATATTAGGTTAGGATGAAAACGGCAAATTTTATCACCGAGAGATTTCTAATTCTTTATTGGATGTTATTTTACCACCATTTCTTTTAGTAACTAATATCGGTGATATAAATCACTCGTTTTTTCAAAATGTCGAATATGTATCCAGGACTGGGTTCATGTAACACATGTCGCACTCTGTTTCCTGTTTTTCATCGCGTGGTTTGTATAGTGAATATTTATCCTTTCTTAAACATTTTGTGAAGAGTTCACGAGTAGATCACGTGATACATTCTGGTACAGCTTGCGTACGCAACCAGCCAATGGGAACGGTGGAGGCAAACGAATGAGAAATGCAAACATGCCTCAAATGCTATGGGCTCGACGATATTCCACCAGTTAGGAGTCCTCACGTTTTGAATATAGACACATGATTCATAAGCCTACTTGAACCAACCTGTTTTCTAGTTGTCCTCATCTTTTATTTGCGTTCAGTTGCGCAGCTAAGTTCTGAATTGTTCTAGTGCGTACTGACGGTCCGTATTCGAGCCTTGCTCCTATCGGTTCGTTCAAATATTTTAAGCACCAATACTGCAAAATCCCTTCTTCGTTCACCATGCACCTATTACACAGGAGCAGCGCACTTGACAGTTGTGACGTTTTTGTTTACCCCTAATATTTCAAAAATAAACATGAGAGCAAAACTTTGTTTTAACTACGAATTTGACTTGTGGCGAGTGATTAGTCATTTGATTACTACAACTTTTTTCACGAGTCCTTTTTCCTTCGAATGGAAGTATACCGGATATCACGCAAAATTTTTTTTTTGAGCCAAAATATCACGACGAATATCATATTTAACTTGTATGAAAGTTCTTGGTAGCTCATAACATGGCCTGAACAAATCGACCGGAGATAATGTGCCACAACCATTACGATTTGAGACCCGGACACAGCGCATGGAGGACATTATCAGGAGTTGCACAGTGCCAACCGATTACTATTATTATTTCTTTGTTGAACTCGTAATTTTTCCACCTCGTTGTAATCAGTGAGTCTCGGTCTCCCAAATATTCTGTGCTTAGCTCAAATCAGGACCGAAAGTTAGCGAATTATGTTGTCGTCTGGACCCACAAACCAGCCAATCACAAACGCGGAGGCCAACAGCCGAGGAGGTCAGAACTTAGCGGCTCCCACTTGAAATAGCCCTTAACATGAGTTCCATTTGCTCAGGTACCCTTGGTACCTTGGATCACGCAACGAGATTTCGGAGCTATTATATTAGGCCAATGTGATGTACGTGCGTAAACGAGTAATACGAATCTCCATCGATAGCAGCGAAAAGTGAGATTTGAAACTAGACTCATTACGACCACCCTTGAATAGGTCGCATGATTCCTGATTTCAAATGAATTTCGTATTTCATGCAACATGTCGTCACATAAAATGTCGGAATGAAATTTGATGTTCTCATAAAATTGGGGCTTATGAAGGCTAAAATAAGTAGCCCAAGTACCAGAAACGTATGAAGTTGGAAAGTTCTTTCTGTGCGATACGCAAACCTTGCGCCAAAATAATCTCCGTTTCCAGTTTTGAATTACATTGTTCTCGCGCGATGCACTGGGAACTAAGCTACGGTTAAATACAATCGGAATTGCTGGTTGCCTAGACATCAGGATAAGTGCGAACAGCGAGACATTAGTCAGTCAATTACTACTCATCAACTAGTTACAAAACAATTAGCTCGAATTCTTATTTGTCTGTTTCCGTTTTCCCGCTTACATGTGACTAGGGTGACATGATAAACAGTGTCATGCTGCGTGTGCACTGCTTCTACCCTCGAAAATGCGACCATAAAACACTCAGACAATTCGGTTCATCTAAATTCTCTCTTGTGGATTGAGGCAAGTGTGATTTGGTTCTCGCCTCGTTTGACTTACTGCCAACACTTACGAACTATGCTGCAAATTAGTTGCCCTGACGAACTGTTTATCGATCGAGCTGATCTCTCTCTCTCTCTCCCTAGTGGGGTAAGCACTTACAAATGCGAAACAGCCACGCCATAAGCAAGAAACATGAACACCCAAAACTAGTCAAGTTTGAGTTGACAGCTAATACGACTATTTACAAATTATCACGGCTACACAATACAAGGAGCAAAATATGACTAGGTAAAGAGTGTAAAATGAATGCGAAGCTTGCGAGAAAGCAATAAACACAACACAACACTGATTGTGCTCCGAAATAAAAACTCTAGGCTAGAGAATGATGCGATCCAGTGAATGAACCACCACTGGAACTGATAACTGGTCATTTTAACCAGTTTCTTTGAGTTTTTGCATCGCGTTGCTCCCTCTCATTGAATCCGAAACACTAAAAATCCGCCAACTTCTCTCCTAAGATGGTTCCGAAAGTACACACAAAATTTTGACAGTATTTGATTTGGATGTTGCGTGTTCCGCCAACTGGAACTTGTGCCAGCAATCGAACAATAAGTTGGACATTTTGCTCGTGACGATCTTTTTCGCCGACATGATCGAACAGACTTGCTTGTGAATGATCGCTTCCATGGCAAATGCCTGCATGATTTGGGCATATGTACGAAAATGAATGTTTGTTTGATTTTGTTTGTCGTGATGGGATGGTTGATAAAGATTGGGCTAGCAAATAGGATGCGATTTCGATTGCAAACTGGCCCTGAAAAAGTTAGCCCGGTTTACCAAAACTTTGATTTGTTGTAAACATTCTTATACAGCTTATGGTCTACAGGACCAAAAACAGTTTGCCTTAATCACCTATTGGTGGAACTAATTCGTGTTCAACATGAATCTAGGCTGGAAACACAACTAAGTTGGGGTTGCCCAATGAGGATTTCGATGGGCGAGGAAATTCAGAGTTGAGCAGCCGGGACCAACTAGGGTTAAGATACAATTTGACAAAATGGTAAGCTACTCGAGTGAAGCAACGCGTTGCATTTGTGCGCTATCCGGGGAAACCAAGAAATGAGTCGATCAGAAACAATATGATAAAGAAGAAGCACAAGCTGAATAAACTGGATTGGTTTCCAATCGATTTACAAATCAGGATAAGCAAATTTACACTTCAATGTATGTTCCATTCCCCGATTTACTCGAATGTCATATGGCTACCTACTGGGTCGTCTAGTAAACTTATGAGGGTTGAAGTGTGATGTACACTTTCTTCTTCAACCACAGTTCTAATAAAATGTCCCCACCCTAAATCGTACTTCCGAAGAGCGTTCAAGTCCCCCGTTCGAACATAGTGTACTTAGCCTTATTTGGATTTAACTGTTGAGACCACCCCTGAAGGTAAACCATTTCGGAGAAACGAACAAATTTGATGGACCGGAAAGAGTTCACCTGAGAAGGACCATTGCGATCAACTCATTAACGATTGAAATATTAAGATTACACCATAAATGTGGTGTGCAGACGTTGTGACTGACTAGGAAAAAGTTTTGTTTCCCAGAGGTACGGAGTGCTCACGGGAGGATCAGGTGAGGCGGTGATATAGCTCCAACACAGCAAACACCACACGAGGACGTGACATTTCGACGCGGACATTTTAGTCCTCGGTTCACTATTCCGCTTCTATCACAATGAATATCACGCTCGCGATTTTCACCTCGACTACATTCAACAATGGTGGACGGTTTTTAAACGTTAGTATAAGGCCTTTGAATTATCCAGGATTAATGAAATTCTGTCAATACATCCTAATTTCACTCTACAGTTAATTCAGTTTATCACATGGCAATTTAGTCCTTTGGTTCTGTTTTTCCGGTTATTTCCACCAAGTACAAACCATCGAATACCGCAAACTAACCGCCACGGAACTTTCTAAAATTAGGATGTTGTCATTCGACGTTAATTCATTTCAGCGTTAACAACGGAATAAACTTCTCCTGAATGAACACTACTATGTATCATTAGTTCGTCTGCTTGACGTAACTTTTGTCGGTCTGGATTCCTGGAGTCTGTCGAGTATCATCAGTCGTTAGCCAGTATTGGCCAAGCGGATAGGGTCGTGGCGTTTGGACATGAAGCTCGCTGGTTCGAATCCGTCCACAGCCGGTCAAATTCCCCACTTGGCAGCCCTCTTAGGAGCGGCCTCCTTCCTGAAAAATGATGAACATGATTATTTCATTAATAAAGGAAGTAGAAGATAAAAGATAGGAGATAAGATCTCAATGCCGAGCTGATTATGTGTGCGATCTTATTTACCGTATTCATCTATTCTCCGGCTATTGGGATCTCATAAGAAGTCTTTTCAAAACCTATTATTCTCCTGGACTCGAAAGAACGAGGAATCTTGTTTTGTTTCTTAGTGGAATGATGCTCCTACAGAGTTGCGGCTAACCCCAAACCCCCACCCCACTCTAAATCACGTGCTGGATGGCGGCACTCGGACATTTGACCTTGGTTAGAATTGTTTCGGATACCCAATACGCAGTCAGACTGCCTACCATAAATTTTTGCTCTTTAGTAGAATGCAACGAATCAGTGTTGCCGGAACGTCAGGGTGAATCAGACACCATACTTTTTTCAACTTGAAGATCGATTTGTCACTTATGCGCATTTCTCATTTATGTGACGTCAACAAACATGAACTTTGTAATTGAGTAGGTGTTCAAACCAATCCCGAGATCTGGACATCATACGGAAAACTACAGACATTGTCTTGCAGTAGCTTGTACTATTGATACTTGAAATAATACCACGAACTTTGACCGATAGTGATAAAACGCTATTGCAGACTCCCCAAACTAACCAAATGAAAAACAACGAGAAAGCCACAGGACCCGGGAAATACTCTGGGGCTTATCCACAACTCGTGTGTTTATACGGAAATTACGAAGAATCGTCAATGGCTGAATACTGTTAAACAACTGGCACCTGGAACATACTTGCACCTCTCGTTTGTGTTATCCTGAGTCTGATTAGCTAAGTGAATGCACAGGTTGCAACGAATCTAGATCGGACTGCACCAAGTAACTTGGACAAACATATCACACAGTCTTTGAGTGTCATGAATCCCCTAGATGGTTCTGGCCACCCGAACTCAATGTAGAATAGGCACATGCTTCTGAACAAGACAAAACTCAAGCGGGTCCACAATGTGTGAATTGTGACCCAGTAACTCTAGTCGAATAGGTCCTGTAAATTTCTTCAATGGGTAGGATTAAAGTGAATAAATGTCCGTTTATTCTGATTCAGGTCATGGCTGCTAAGATGTGCGAGGCTTCCAACTCATGGGCAAATTCTAATATGCGACAGAAAAGCCTCTGGTTGTCCTGATCACACTGATCGGAACTAAAATTATTTGTCAAATGTGGGATAGCAGATAAGGGAGAGATAGATGTGAGGACTGGAGGGATGAATGAACAATGAAAGAATGGGAGAAGAAACGGGCTTGGGAACCTGTATGGGTGAGACTGAGGCAATAATTAATATGGTCGCCCTAACAACAACCGCAGAACGAGGTTTTATTTCTTCCTTGGCCCGGACTTCAACAATAGAAATGCCATAATTTCAGACAACACAGATGTGTTGTCCTTTGATGTGGAATCTGTTGATTGCCAGAATTAGTTTGAAAGGTGCTACTGGATCCCTCTGCCAGACACTTTCATCCAAATGTTGTAAAATTGTTGTCAACCGTCTGAATAGTCCCTCTGCCCACAGCAGTCGAGACTGGCTCGGATATTATCTTGGTAACCGTCCCCATGTTCTACAGTTTATTCGCTACAAGATAGCATAAACCAATAAGAAACACAATCATAGACTAGAGAGGCGACATATCTTGAATCACCGAACTATAAACGGTTATGTGTTATTTGCCACTTGCATATGGACATCGAGGAAGGACCTGCCTACCCGCCCCTGATGAATTTTGTTCCACAAAGTCCAAACCTTGTGTGGGACTGGCAACGAGACCTCTTTATTCTGGGCTGTTTGTATTTTCGCCTTGGATGCTTTATTCCTCTCAAACGGCAATGAAGAAACGATTTTCGATAATAGTCTTTTCGCACCGTGCTGTGCGTGTGTGCCGGAAATAGTTCGTGTTTTGTGAACAAGGCTGTCCATCGACTTCCTGTGTTACTGGAGAAGGACAAAACTTGAGTAGTGTGTGTACTGCTCCATTCCATGGGATTCTCGAAATACACTCCCTTCGGCATGGTTATTGTTTTATATCTGGTTATCGGAGTCGTTAACTTTAGCGGCTTCAGTAAATTATCTTGATCTTGATCACCTCCGTTAATCGAATGAGGACGATCAAACGAGCCTCCGGCCGGTCAACACGACTGTCCCACCTATTTATCATAATGAAACAGATTATACTAGTCCACACAGGACAGAACTCATCGGCTTATTGTCTCCCGTTTCTCGGGCTCATTGTTTCTCCTTTCGGTCCTCATTTGGAAGACTAACCCATTGACCTCTTAGCTTGCCACAAAATCAGACTGCATTCCTCTTCGTTCCAGAATTGAGGCGAATTCTCCCTCTGCCATCTACCATTCTGGTTTGCAGTCTTTCAGACCTTTAGCCTATGCGTCATTCACTGGAGTGCAAACGGACTTGTCGGACGGTCGTATGTCTCAGGTATGATTTGGTCACATTGGCGCATGACTCGTCGGACCGAAACAATCCGGTCTTGCACTTTAGGCGCCAGTTCGTGGCCCCACCTCCAACGCAGTCCCGCATTCAGCCCGTATACTTACGTTTCTTCTCTTTGTTACGCTGCTATACATTAGAAAGAAATTTCTTCATGTCACAAAATGCTGTGAGATATGCTCAAAAATCGAGTGATCGTTATTCCACGTGTGTGATGCTATCCTATTTCCCAAAGAACTGGTTAGTCGTTTTCAAAATCCAATCCCAAAGCTTCGTCGTTAGTTCCCAAACTGTCGTAAACATATTCATCCGACATAAGATAACAGTTAAGGGGACAGTGGAATGGACAATACACAAACGTTCAAAATTGTGTACAAACAAGTCGATAAAGGAACCTTCAAGGTGTAAGTGGTCAGATAAAAGTAGAGGCAAAACTATAAGTAGTCCACGCCGTCCTATCCGCTAACGGGTATACAGATAAATCTACTACTTCCAATGTGAACTACACACGGACCACACAGAGGGAAGGTACCCGGGGTGGATAAAAAAGGTTGTTTCGTATGTCTTTCCCTCCAAGATGGTGCAAGAGCGAAGAGGGTTTGTAGAGTGTTATCCACGTTCACTGTGGCCAGTTCTTAACCAAACCTGTCACGAGATGTGAGAATGAGGATAGGTGGTCTTTGTTGACCTCCTCAATGAACATCTGGTGTCACTGGCGTGAGTCGTACAGTGAGACATTTGCCTAGAAGCAACAAAGCGCATCAACCACGCTGGCTTCAACGGAGGAAGAATGACTGTTTCCAACTTGATTACGGACCAATTTCATGTTGTGTACAACGCACAGCTCCACGAACCGAAGGGGCTAAGATCACGAACGAGCTAGTGTATGTCTCAGGACTTCTCTGATCAAAGATTGACGGCATCATTCACGATCATTTTATTGATCCAGGTCACCAGTTGTTACGCGATAACACCCACCAGGTTTCCCATCCCTCCTCTGAATCAACCAGTCAATCGGTGGACCAACCGACCGACTAGCAAGCCAAGTGAATAACACCTAACTGTAACAGCTTGAGACTCAATCTTCAAAAATATGTTTATCCACATTACGTGTTTTGATCCGAATCCTGGGTCTGTTTGATACCTTGCTTTAGTGGTAGGCCGTGTAACTAGCTAACTATTCAGTTGCCGCGGCTAACGTTCATCGATCAGTGACTGAGTGAAAACTTGCCCTGATTAGGATTACAAAATTAGCCCAAACGTCGGCCGGTTAAAGGCCCTGCCAACAAGCCGATATTGTTCACTTTCAAATCTCCGTTTCACTTTTACAACCATGAACTTTCCACCAACGCTCTCTCGTTTCGGATACTACCTCACAGTACCGTTTGCACAAAGGAGAAAAAAGGAGGGCAAGAAATAGTCAAAGGTCAACCGCAGGATAATAAGTTAAACCACTGTATAGAAAGGGAAAAGATCTCGAATGTAAGAATGCCACCGACGGGGCTATTCAGCCAGGTTATCTATTGCTTCCGACCATCGCTTGAGAGGATCTCATGCACCCAAGTCCGGTAGCCACACCAGTACATTAGCTAGAGTTTTTGATACCTTATTCTAATATCACCGATTAACCACCTCGACTCACCCTCCAACTACCGTTTGTTTTGCACAACTGCGCGCGGCATCAGACATCGTCAGCCCACTTTACATCCCAGTCTCTCTATCAAAGAGTTAATCCTGAGATCTCAGTACCTTACGTCTAACCTCTGAGTTACCGATGCAATTCTCTCACCATATTCTACCAATACTACGGAGAAAACGCTGTTCAAACATCGAAAGTCTTCGAACTTCCTCGTACCCGTAAGGAGGGCCGAGCTTAGTGGTGTGCAAACTGAACCCTTGATGAGTGGATAGATGTCACCCCGACATGCCAACCAAGGCTGCTGTATGCCCGAAGACACTAATCACTTTCGGGGAAGTGAATACACCCAAAACCAAATGGCACATCGTTTTTTCGTTACGGTATGAGCTCCATCCGGTTCAGATTCGTTTACCCGTTGAGCTAGCAGGTGGACTTAGCGGTGTCTGTAGCTTCGCTTAACGACATCACCCCATTTGTTACTGGTCTGCACGACCACAGGCCGCTGTCGTAAATCTATCCACTCCTCACGTCCGTACGTCCAAATGCCAATGCCCATGCCAACCAAGCCGGATGCACCTCCGCATCGTTTCCCCATCTGAACCTGTGGAGGTAGATGAACGTACGCGCGAATGAGTGGATACTTTAATGGATAGACAGATAGACATGAAAACAGGTATTCGTGAATCGATCCTCGGCTCAGCCTGTGTTTAAACAAATGCGCGAGCGGACCGGTTAGGGGGTGACTGAGAAGGCAAATTTGGCTCGTTCGTGCACGTGGTGCGAACCGAGACGCGTGAACTCATTCGAGATGGAGGCATGCCAACATATCAGGCAAAGTTGATCGTGCACACGCATGCACACGCATGCACACACGAAGACACGACAAAATAAATGATCTGCTGTTAATGCTGAAAGTATGTGCGTGTGTGTATGTGTGTATTCTCGTACAAATTCGATCGCAATAGTGCGTGAGGCGTGGACAAACTTCGCATTTCAACGATTTGCAATGGTATCAACTATGTCGTACCGTGAAACAACGGATTTTCCCACTGCTTACGATGTGGTGAAATGATGGTCCGTAGGTTTCACGTATCGTTCCCATTCTTGAGCTGACTGTTAGCGAATGTGTCACGCGCGGGTTTGGTGAATGAGTCATTTGGCTCACTTGAACAAAGAACCGGTGTTTGTGGGCAGCTCAACCCACTTGTGCTCCATGTCGGCGGTTGGGAGCACAAGGGGTAAGTCGAAACCGGTTGAGTCAGCGGCTATCCGTCTGTCTTGTTTTGTCAAGTCTGGACGACCGTCTGGAATTTGTTTCAGTCGGTCTCTCGGTCGGTTTTGGGACCGTTTTTAATTATTCAGAATCTCCAGTCCCCAAACGGAGGAGATGGTGAGAATTTCAGCTACCGGTACGTTGTGGCACATATGGGGTGGGGGGGTTGGTTGGAAAAAGCAAGAGTACGGTTCTTAACACTGCCGTAGCCAGACAACATAAACTGCCCAATGGGATTATATCTACAACCAATTTAATCCATAAACACAACACAGTTGGGTCGTAAATGGGTTTGCTGGGCATGACTGAGTCACGTAGATGCAATCCTTAGATTTGTGGTTGTATTGATATTAAATGGTTAGCAAGTATCTTATGTAAACATATAGTTAACACTGTAATCGTAACCAGTAAGTTCCCGTACCAGTGATTGAGATGTGGGATAAGCAAACCACAAATTCGGCCAAATGTGAGAACGAATACTCAGAAAAAAGATCAATAAGAACTGGTCAATCAGCGCTAATTGGCGCGAAATTTTGTGAACTCGGCACGAGTCCTCGATAAGCTGCTTGAAGAAGAGAGAGAAATGTCCATCGCCTACACTCATTCTATACGGGAAAAACATTTTGAGCGATTGCGGTCAACGCTGGAAGAAGCCGTCAATCCAGACAACCCTAGTGGTTAGTTCCCGTCGGATCCGAAAAGATTCGTCCACAACCTGTCTTCTGCAAACCTGGATAGGAGATTGCTTGAAGTGCTATCATTAGGACCAAAATTCTGTTGCCCATCTAACAAAACCAAACAACTAGATATGGAGGTTAAATTTGAAAATCTGTTTATTCAACTGTCGGATCTGATGCCGTCCTCTCCGGAGGGTTTAGAGAAACTTCAATTCTGTCTCGTCAACTCATGGTACCAATAGCGAGACGACAGACGAGTAAAGCGAGGATTGGTAACGCCCGAACACTTGTTTGGTGACACCTTGATGTCCAAGCTGAAGAATAATCAACTACGTTCACCAATCAGACACTGTCCCATATACAAATGTTATGTTGATGATATAGGTAGGGGAACATGCGAGCATAAACCGCATGCTACACACGTTTAACAAGGTCCATCCAAACGTACACTTTACACTAGAAGAAGAAACACCACAGCTTAGCATACTTAGATGTGCATATAAGTCGTCGGTAGGACGGGTCTGTACAATCATTAGCCTTTCAAAAAGCAACGTGGAGCGGACAGTTCACTAGTTTTCACAGCTTTGTGCCATTAGAAGCTATTTAGTTGATAGAGCAAGAAAAATATGCACGAACGACACAACTGAAAATGAACTTCGTTTCCTGCGGAGCGTGACCGCACAAAATGGATACCCAGAAAGATTTATTAATAAAACTATGGAAAAACACGAAGTAAGACGGAAAGAAATACGACCAATAGAGAAACCCGTATACGTTCCTTTGCCTTTCAAAGGTGACAACGAAGCGGAAATTATCCAACGGAGTTGGCAAGTTCAATCAGTGGAACATTCTTTGCTGCACAGGTAAAAACTATTCATATCCAAGCCGATCGTGCGCTTCCAACTAAAGGACAGATTGCCAGATTCTGCAGCCTCATTTTGTGTGTATTCATTCACCTGCTCCTGTGGGACCAGCTATATTCGCCGCACGTCCCGGCGTTTGTCCGAACGCGTTCGTGAGCACCACCCGTCTTGGTTGAGCACAAGAACAATTAAGATAATTACTGTCGAGTCAAGTTGCACAGTGAACGTGACAAATGCTTTTCGCACCATCTACAAAGTTAGAGGCAGACAATCAAGAACTGTCAAGTGTCGCATCTTGAACACAGCCGAAGCCGTATCTATCCGTTTGTATAACACCCCTCTGTGGGCTCGGAAACAAGTTGTCCAGACTTTTAAACTGCCCTAGCACACTTGTCATTATCCAAAAAGTGGTATACAAACTGATAATGTGACACACACACACTCACATTCTTAGAGTTGTTAACTTAGGGGACTGGAAACCGACAATGTTCCTTAATCCATCTCCCACCTCATTTAATGTTATGTACTGGCATGAGTACGAATAACTGAAAATGAGCTTGTTCACCACGTTGTGTTGTTCTCATTAGATATTGAGGACTCAGCTATGAATTAGGGCAATTCTTGCTCGCCAGTTAAGTCCAGCTTCAGTTACATCCTCGGTTAATGTCCGCACTCATACAACAGGATTAATGAATGACTAAGTTGTTTAAGGAGATGATAGAAAAAAACAGTTTTATATTAACTACTAAACACGCTTGGGAGAGAAGAGTGCTTCACATCCATCAACAGATTAAATAAGGGTCACAAATAGGAGGAAGAATGCAAAGAAGTCCGGTAACGACGAGAAAAGATGTATCACACTCGCATGCGTACAGGGACGGTTGTCAGCGTCTGGTACATCGGCTGTGTTTAAGTCAGGCCCAGAATTTGTTCAGCCAAAGGTGGATTTTAGAGGCTAAATAACCAATGAGATATCACTATGATGCAATGCAATCTGACATGGAGTCTGTTCATTAAAACATGCTTCGAAAGTTCAAACTTATCCCAATTGGATTGATGAGTAGAGGACAATGGGTAATGAGGTTTGACTACGTCCGATGACCTGTTTGTGTTTCCTTAGTGTGGCACTTATCGGTATCATATTACTAAGATAAGCGTGCAGAAGTTGTGTACTCAGACGTTACAAAATATCACATGCCATTTAATGTCGGATTCTAGACGATCCTATCACTTCGACAAAGATGGTTGACTGACCCGATACCGACCTAGAAATTGTTCATAAACGTTTCAGGAACTAGGAGAAGAGAATCATAAGACCAGCTTCAATGGAGCTGAGTGAGTCTGCTGGTCGTGGTGCGAAATTTTTCAATCGAAATGTCCCGTAAACAAATAACGGCAGCCAAAAAAGATGCATTGTGCGTCGATAAATGATGAAGATGGTTTTGGATTCACAGTTCTCCAAGTGACTTGTGATTCGGTGTGAACGTGCAACACGCCATTGAAAAACGTGGAAGTTCTGTACACCTGTTTCATCCATGTTGGAAATCATCAGGAGTGCACATTCACCAGGCCGCAAGTCCAGACGAACTATGGTGAGTCGAATGATTTGGAAATCTGGTTGGCTGGGCTGATTCCCACCGGTTCATCGAACATAAATACTAAATGATATAGCACTCACATCTAGCAAGGGATTTTGTAAATCATACACACGAAACGACAGAGATTTGTTTGTCAAGGCTCAACGGAAAAGACGGATGTGGGAGATCAACTAATCACGTAGGCACAAGAAACTGATTTCGGCTGCGCTTGGGATAAAGACGGAAATTTGGAAAGATCTTTAGCCGTTTTACTGACTCCTACGGTTCTCCAAGAAGGGTAACGAAAGAGATCGACAGTGACTTGACCCAAAACATCGAGAAGACAGTCGGTGTGGACAATGAACAGGTGCAGTGGCAGATCCCAAATTGCAGCCAACGAATGGTGTGCCATATATCATAAGACAGTTAGCTGAAGAATGTGGCGACAGTCGTTATTCACTCGGTCGCGTTTTGAAGGAGCGTAGCATCAAATGGTTTTCTCCTTGGTTAATGATCATGAATAGGAACGCACCGATCTGCATCGATTTTGCTCCTGGTATTTGGCTAGAATAGACATTTTGAATTGTATTCAGTGGTGAGATAATCTTTTATCTGCATGGATCTAGTGGATAACATCATTTTGTTAACTGACACAGAATCGAAGGTGCAGAACGACGAGGAACTGACGATGTGGATTGGAATTGTGGGCACATGGACTCTTGGTCGTTTATCATTCAGAATCGTGTCACGGATAATAAAGAAGAGAGAGAGGATTTTATAGAAAAGTGTGTGATTGTCTTGTTAGTACCTTCGACAACCTTCAACACGTGTACTCATAAGTTCAAACAATATGGGGCAATACAATAGAATGATATGCTGTTTCGTTGTTACATCTTTTTGGCTAACCTGAACTGGTTTGGTTTCAACAGGATCGCATTGCAGCACATCACGCGAGAATGATGTGAAACTTACCGTGGAGGGTAACACGAATGCCGACCATGTTCACCAGATGACGCCCGACTGTGATTGTATTCGTTGGGACATTCGAGGCACACGATTTGCTCGAAACAGCCACAATCACCGGGACAATTAAAAATGGTGGTTGTGATATAATGTCACAACATAATACAAACTAATCCGATCACAGTACAAGAATGGTGCCTGAAGCGACTGCTTCTGTATAAGCACGATAGTCCACAATATTTGGAACATTTAATTTGGCGCGAAAATCCCGTTTTACATAAAGAACGTCGTGAATATGAGTGTAAAACGCAAAAGGATAGAGATAATCGATTTCAGGTCATTTGAATTCCCAGTTGGTCCAACTGCACCCAATCGGATGCAGAATATTTTGTTTGGTAATAATAAAAGTTACCCCACGATAAACGAAATGTCGACAACTAGCATGTTTTGAATGGTACTAACGAAGTTAGGGAGTGCCGAGTGATATTTGATGCGTTTTAAACGTAAATATTATTTTCACGAAAATTCATCTGTTCATTTGAGCGTACGGAATATTCGCAATGTCGAGAAAAGAAAAATAAAAAAAAAACAGAGAATTATGTAAAAAAAAAAAAAAAAAAGAAACAATATAAATCATTGGGGATTATTCTAGATTCATAACTTCCTCAAAATATCACCATGTTTTCTAATCCTGTTCACAGCACATGTATTAGTTGGTCAACTTCCGTTTGGTAATTCGTTGACCATTGCGGCAATTTGGTGGTCTAATGGCAATTACATGTGCAATCATCACAGATTGATGAACATACCGTTCGAAATCAATCCCACTGTGTGCTCGTCAGTATTGTTTTATGCCCGGTTTCCACCGTCTCACAGTGTGAAGTTTCATTTTATGGTTCTAATTTGAACATGATTTTATGTACCGACTTTTTGTGAACTAAAGTGAGCCAATTTCCGTTAGTTCACTCAATGTCTCCAAATTTCTGTTGTGACTGGGCGTAATTCTTCATCTTTTGATCGATCGAGATTTTGTTTGTCGTCAATGCGTTTAATTTATTGTTCTTTGAAAATGGCTGTTGACTGACTTTCACTGAATGGGACACTTTCTAGCTGATACTGATGGCTGTCAAACGTTTCGCTCATCCGATAAATTTCGCGGCTAACTATCCGGTTTGGCGAACCGGATGTGTTTGAGACAGCAAAATTTCAGAGCACTTCGTAAAGTGCTTTCCGGGGTTATTAAGTGCGTGTTCTTTAACCCGTGTTTCGAATTTAGGACAACCGGGACTGTGGTTGTTGGGCCTAGAGGAAGCCTTGTTCAAGTGAAGGTACTTGACGCTTGCAGTCGAAAAAGTAATTTGACCAACTGCTGATTACGTAACCTTGTACAGTAAAGTCAACAATTGAATGTTGTATCGTTACCCGATGAACACAGTTAGAAGCCCAATAATAATCAAACATTCCCGCCTGGTTTTGGAGATCAGCTTTCACGCAGGACTATTCTACAACGATGGCAAGGTTCTGTTGTCCCCCCTCCCTACTATCAGTCTCGCGTTAATGGTGCTTGAACTACTGGAATTTCTGCACCCTTTCAGATTCGTGCAAATGCCTAGAACCATAGTCAACTTAACAAATGAGCATACCAGATCTCATCCCCGTAAGCTGTTCGGTTCCGTAGGAATTGCGGTTAATCTAGGCCGACAGAGTAGCACTTCACGCGATGCGAATAGCTCGCGCAGACGACAGAAATGTGCCAATTGGTCCATCGATGAGAATTTGTTCGATTAAGCGAGCAGGTCAGGAATGTCTTATTTTAGTGTGTAACTGCGTTACTAATCAAGCTGTCATATTGTCACGAGTATAGTTTCGTCAGATTGACTTAAACGTCATATTTTCTCGGTTGGTCACATGGCGCCGAAAAGCGGAAATTAGTCGCGCGGCTGAGTGCCACTTGACCTTCTCGGCGGACCAAGTGAGATGGTGCATATGCTCTATCAATAAGAGAGATAACGAACAAATGAGAGAGTTGATTCATTCGCGTTAGTGTGTGATTAAATGTCGTGCCTTTTGAACATGGGCCCCATGTTTGCGATGCGTAGGCGGTGACCACAGCGCGCATGATCGTGTGTTTCGAACAGCTCGATCGATTCATGAGCTTGGACCCACGCCCTGATTTTGTTATCACGACAATTAAACGCCACCCATCACGCGCACATACACAAACACGCATGAATCAGGTCGGAAGTCTGTGAATCGACTGGGGGTAGTCTCCTACTCCGGCCCAGCCAACCTGTTGAACGGACTTGTTAGGCATGGGATGTGTGAAAACGCCATCCATGCAGTACCTAGAAGTGCTTGTGTCCGACTGGAAATACGTGAGAACCATCAGGTTAAGCCTTGTGTCGGAGTCCAACTGGTGACCATGATGCACCACCGGCCGCGCCGGTCAAACTCGGTGAAAAATCATGCCCAAGACCACAGCAACAGGCCTGGTTTCGGGGCTTCGCAACAGGCCAGATTCGACATATAATGTAGCTACTGGAGGCAAGTTGATCGAAGGATAATGACAGCCAGCTAATTGGCATTCTAAATGACCTGGCCATATAGATGATGTGCAATCGGTCTGAGGATCGATGACGTTATGTGGACGGCACGGAGTCATCATTTGCGTGACCCTATTGTGCGCAGATAGAGCCAACGCCGCCAATGGACGCACAGAGGAGGTTTTTCTTCCGGGGAATCGTGATAGATTCAGTCGTATACAGTACTTGACCTTTAGCATTTCGCGTCAGCATTCCGGCCCGGTCACTTCACTCGGATTTTGACTTCAAATTTATCACATTGAATGAGAGCGATTTCAATGTAATGACTTGTACTTAGTTGGTCCCAAATAAGTGATATATACGAACGCCTTCCGAAGTGACGGAGGAGCACACGTTGCAATTGCGTGTGAGTCCGCAAAATTCCAAGTTTGGCCTTTTGAGAGTAGACGGATCACCGAGGTCCGTGAAACAAGTTCCTCATGAGCAGTGCTCAATAATACTCCCGTTGATTTATCCAGGTACTGAAGTCTCTAAGGGGAGGCAACCAGAACTTCCGTAAAACCGGAACTTACTCACGTGTGTGATACATTTCCATCCTAATGAAAGCTGAAATCAAACGCATCGACACTACATACGCAAGCCAACCCTTGAGTGGTAACAACAACCGATTACTGTTGTGTGGGAAGAAAAAAGACCTGTGAAATGTTCTGTCGATGTGGACAGCATAAATCAAGCTTCTATCCATTCTTCGACTTATATCCCAGTGATATTTGGACAGGATGATAATGAGACAGTTACACGTTTTTCTAAAGAACAGGTGTTCGACCTTCTGGGCACCACTAAAATTACCGCAGCGGTTGGTCCTGACAGTCTCCCCTCCGTTCTTTTAGGGCACGGTGCTGTGGCCCCGAAGGATGCACTCACTT